>VZZY01000005.1:0-78910 GCA_013400335.1 Eurystomus gularis
GGAATGGCGGAGAACACCACTTGAGTGTTCTCCCAAAACATTCAAATCTCCCATTCAAATCTCTGGAAACGAAACAAGAGTATGTGGCAAGACACACAAGACATGCACATTAAAGATTACATGTGGGCTAGCTGTGTGTTTTAGCTAATGATAAATAAAATTCCTATTTCAACTCCGTCTTCATGTTTCTTAAGAATAATTTCTGATAATACAATTTCAGTTTCAGAAATTAATACTTGACAGAGGCAAATTCATTCACATGGATTCAGTAGGAAAATTTTCAGATTTGTTTAGGCAGGCGGGTTTTGAAATCTCCTTATTTTGGCTGCCTGCACATACAGAGCTGGAAAATAATTAGATATTGTACCTTGTCAGAGAAGCTATTGCAATGATGAAAAATGTTTTTAAACTCCTTATTATCACTGCCATGAGGTGGAATTTTTCATTATAAGAGATTCCCTCTCTGTTGAAAAGTAAAATTTAATAGATTCGTGTTAGTTTAGCCAAAATACTAACATGAAGGTTTGTGTGAGATGATTCTGACAAAAAAGGTTATCACTTGAAGAAGCCAGGAGGATAAAATCTACTCATACACAGTAAGGTCATAAATACAGAGAAGGTCTTGTGTTACTGTTCGTATTGAGTAAAAGAGCCCATTCCCATCCAAAGATACTACTTCTAACCAAGGTGTGCTTACCAATACTCAGAATCTGTAATTTATATCTGGTCATTCATGAGTAAGAGTCATCCTTTCTGCCTTACAGGTTCCTAAGACAGGCCACGGAAATCAGCATGTTCCGTTGACTGTAAAAGGACCATGGGGTGAATAGTTCATACTTATGCATCGTATTTATAGCTATCTAGTACAAGATGAGTTCAATCCTGCCAACAGTGTCTTTAAGTTATGTAGACAGGAACATATCTGAAGATAAACTAGGAAATACTTGAAGCAACATTTTGACTATAAATAAAATCTATTTACCTTTTTAGAATAACCTTCTAGGTGACTTCACTGAATTTAGAAACAAATAATGACTTTGAAAGTTAAGCACTAGAGCAGAATGAAATATTAGTGATAACACATGAATTCATTAATACCTTATTTCTAACTTACAAGGCACTTTTTTAATAGTACATACATCTGAAAGTATTCTTATGTTGCATGAAGCTATTTGTGTTCCTAAGAGCTTGCAAGATTTTATTGATTTGTAGTAGGGCATAGGTGGCTTTAATTGTTTGTATTTTGTCGTGTGTAGCTTTTGCCTTGACAGTGAATACTTAACCCAGTTTCAGAATTGGAGAATGATTTTTAACATGAAAGAAAATCTAGCTTTTTCTATACTTTCTATCACAGTAAAAGTGTGTGCCTTGGCAGAAAAAAAAAAAAAAAAAGAAAAGAGGAGATTTAGGTATTTGCTACCACAAATCTTTGGCACACAGTTGAAAGAGACTGTATTCCTAATCTTTATCATGAGTAGAGGACTGGTGACTGGTGAGAAATCAAATCAGAAGATAAGATGTCTCAAAAAAACATGTATTTACTGTGACAGCTTAGTGCATGGGATAAAACTAGGATTTTGTATTCTACGCATACATCTCTGTCCATCTGCATCAGGAACATGTTGAACAGGAAGACATGCAGAACAAAATTGAAGTAGGCACAACCATGACGGCAGAAGATTTGAAATTACTTAAACCTCTGTGAAACACCCTGTATCTCTTTCATTTCTGTAAACTGTAGGATAGTTACCCTTTTGAACATGTTGTAATTACAAGTCATAGCTGCCACTGATTCATCAGCAGGGTTGAGTGAATTGCACCGTAAATCAATGCCACGAGACAGGGTGGTACTATTCCCTTTCGCTGAAAAGAGTGCAACTTGGTTCTGCAAACAGAAGATTACTGGTTTTAATTGAAGGCATGAATGCAAATGAAAAGTAAAATCTTATTAGTTGCATTAAGAATTAGCAACATGGAACAAATTACTCTTAACTTTAAAAACTAAAATCAGCACTGCATTTGAGTTAATGATCTACTGATTGGCCTGAGGACACTGCTAGTGAGGCTAATGTCTTTAAGCAGTGGTAAAAGGTACCAGCCTAAGGCTTACGGTAAAGTGGCTTACCAACAACCACAGATATCCTTGATCCTCCCTCCTTGCTTATCTGTAGGATACAGCTGTTGCTGCAACCAAGTTAAATGTTCTCATCTTACAGAAAGAGATTGGCAGGGAAATCGAAAAAATAAATATCTATCCTCAACACACAGACTTCAAAAAAAAAAAAAAAAGGCTAAATAGAGCAGAGGGTGATAATGTAGCCCAGAAAGAACTCATGAAGACCATACAGTCAACTTCTGAGTAGCTGACAAGTAAACCTTTTTTATCTCCTTGTAATTTAGATAACTTTTCACAGTCTTCTCTAGAAACACGTTACATTTATTCATTTTATGACACATTTATTGCAGATTAGTTACTCTCTGATGCTTTCTTGCCATTGTAAAATCTAATGAACATAGAAGCTAATGAAATATTTTGCAAATGAAGCATTGTAGAGCTGGAGACTGGAGGTGTTATGATTCTGTGTGTTAGCATCCCTTAATTATCTCATGCTTACATTTGATCCATCTGACAACAGGAAGAATCAAGAGTTCGGAAGTAAATATGATGAGGTTCCTCCTAGTTGTACCAGTTCCTACTGCTTATTGACACCACCTTGCAATCTCTGGAACTTCATGTTCCTTGTCTTGTCCCTATGGTGTCTCAATGATGTCAAATCATAGTCTTGGGATATTTTCTTTTTTCTTCTTAGCCTTATTGTTGTTAATGTCCATTAAATGCCTCAGACCTCTCTGGTAATATTCTATGCTATAAAGTGACTGCAGTGTTACATTGTTAGTCTCGCTGCTGATAGTCTGTAGTTCTTTCCCCTATGTTGTGGTTCTATTTGTAGTTACACAATAGAACATCATATTGCAAGATGTTTTTGCTGGAAAACTTTCTTATTTATCTGGTATTCTGAGTTGGAAAGCAATAAAGGCTGTGATCAGACCTTAATGTTGACCTGCTTTTGCATCATATTACCATGGGTATCATCATTTTGTTCCTTTGATCTTAGTCAGCCGACGGTGAGAGGAAGTACTGGGGCTTTGTGATACATTTCTTTCCTCACTGAACATACTATAGAAACACCTGGTGTTTCTTCTTTGCTGAACATGCCCACTAGCTCTCTTCTGTCAGGAGTTCAGATCTATTTCTGATACAGTTTTGGCATCAAAAGAAAATCGGGGGGAAAATGGTCTTCTATTTCATGGCTTACCGTTGTATAGTTATCAGAGTACTCTTGGTGAGGAGAAGATCTGAATGTATTTGCTTACCAGTATTGATTCTGTGTAGAAAATAAGGTATTAAAAAACATGCATTTTTGTTTTGTTTTCCCTTTCTCTTTATGTATACTTAGTTCTCCTACAGCAACAGGCAGATTATGGTAATGTCTTAGAGGAGACAAGCAGTGGTGGGGTTACTGAGTGGGATCTTTGCCTGCAGTAAAATGTTATTCTCCAAACTGTATGTGACAAGGGAATTGCATACATCAACGGCTCAAGGGAGATGAGACCTATTTGCAACAAGCAGCATGGCTACATTCTACCCATGACTGGAAATCCTCTAACTAGTCTTGCCACAATCTTTGAAGATGTGTTCCCTCACCCTGGTTTGTGCAGCACTGAAGGCTTGCCCACATGGTTCTCCACACACCAACCCATAGTCCGTGTCATTTATGAATAAATTTGTAAACCCATGGGAAATGTGGCACTGACAAAATTTACCTTAGGGTTCACAGTGGTTTTCAAGCAAAGAGATCATATGCTTGTTTGAACTACAACCTTTTAAAACTTCATGACCTGTGAATTATTTTTTAGAGGAAAAAGAGAATTGTGCCAAAGTTAGTAACTGAGCTCGGAAGAGTTTGTAAAAATGGAAAAATAGGAAAAGAGAGAAAATGCCTATGACAGACTAAAGATAAGAGAGAGTTGCCCTGACAGCAAAGAATGCTATCAGCATTTGGGGCTGTATGAACAGGAGTGGACTCAGCATGTGAGTCCACACTGGAATACCGTGTCCAATTTAAAGTCCTCTTCTCCATCAAGATGGTGGAATCAGGCTCCTCACAGTGATGCGTGGTAGGAGGATGAGAGGTGATAGATAGAAATTGAAACAAGAGGTTCAGACTGGATATAAAGGAAAACATTTTGGCTGTGATAGCAGTCAGACACTGGAATAGGTTTGCCCTGGGAGGCTGTACAGTGTCCATCCTTGGGGATTTTCCAGAAATAACTGGACAAAGCCCTGAGAATCACAGAATCTCAGAATGATTGCAGTTGAGAGGGACCTCCGGAGGTCACCTGGTCCAACTCCCATTCTCAAGCAGGATTATCTAGAGCTGGTTGCCCCGGACCACATCTCCAAGAGCAGAGGTTTCAAAGCCTCTCTGGGCAGCCTGTTCTAGTGCTCATCCTCACAGTAAGAAAGTTCAGACAGAACCTCCTGTGTTCCAGTTTATGCCCATTGCCTCTTGTTCTGCCACTGCACATTGCTGAGAAGAGTCTGGCTCCATCTTCTTTGCACACTTTTGGCAGCAAAACTCTCTGGCGTATCAGCCCCTCCTCCCAGTTTTATGTCATTGGGAAGCTTGCTGAGGATGCACTCTGCCCCTGGGGTACACTACTAGTTACTGGCCTCCAACTACACCTCCCACTACTGATCACCACTCTCCTCAGCTAGTTTCAACCCACCTTGCTGTCTGCTCATCAAGCCTATACATCAAGAGCTAGCCTGTGAGGATTTTCTGGGAGACAGTATTGAAAGCCTCACTGAAGTCCAGGTAGAGAATATCCACTGCTCTCCCTTTGTCTACCAAGCTAGTCATTGAATTACAAAAAGTTATCAATTTGGTCAAGCATAACTTCCCATTGGTGAATTCATGCTGACTACTTCTGATGATTTTCTTGTCCTTAATGTGCCTTGAAATTCTTTTCAGGATTCGTTGCTCTATCTACCACCTTCCCAGGGGCTGATATAAGGCTGACCTGTCTGTAGTTCCCTGGGTATTCCTTTCTACCCTTTTTGAAGACAGGAGTGAGATTTTCTGGGTCTTCAAATGATATCCAAATCACTGCTACTATTCAATGATTATTGAGAATGACTTTGCAATGACATCAGCCAACTTCCTCAGCACTTGCAGGGTGGATCCCATCAGGTCCTGGCTGACTCGAAATAATTAACAGCCTGTA
Organism: Eurystomus gularis; assembly: GCA_013400335.1. Classification (NCBI taxonomy): domain Eukaryota; kingdom Metazoa; phylum Chordata; class Aves; order Coraciiformes; family Coraciidae; genus Eurystomus; species Eurystomus gularis. The sequence continues at coordinate 5,290 of VZZY01000005.1, forward strand.
TACCATGGCTGACCTTTGATTCTATCCCAACAAAACTAGGACATCTCTGCAGTTCAAGTCACCCACGCCATTCTTGTCCATGTGAGACAACACCTCAGATGAAGAAGCATAACTTTTTATTAATTATTTTCCATTCATTTCTGAAGGAGTTGGGTGAAAATGTTATAAGAGCTGTCTTGACTGTTGTCCTCAACAGCATTATATCAGTAGGATGGAGAAATAACCTGAATGTGTATTTAGTTGCCTCTCCTTTCGTACAACTTTCCACCAGGTCATTTCCAATACTCTGAGAGGAAATACACTTTCCAATATTTGCCCAGAAAGGTTGTGGATGCCCCCTCCCTGGAGGTATTCAAGGCCAGGTTGGATGAGACCTTGAGCAACCTAGTCTAGTTGAGAGGCATCCCTGCCCATGGCAACCCATAGAGGTTGGACTAGATGATCTCTAGGTTTCCTTCCAACCTAAGCCATTCTATGATTCTGTGAAATACAGAATCTTGTCTCTAACCTCATTCTAACCATGGGTGACTATAAGGTATTTAGAGAACTTGAATAAGTATTAATACTTGTAAGAAGATGAGAGTTAAGCTTTAGTGCATAGTGGGATGTAGATAATTGTTTTATTTACATGTTAGGAACAAGAAAGTTTTTACATAGTAAAGCATATTACAGAAAGTAGCTGGCTGTTCTTTGTGAACTCTGAAGTTTTGTTGCTAAGCAAATGATTGTATTCTAATGGTTTTAGCATGATTGGGTCATTCAACTTTAGTCTTGTTGTTTATTGACCATTAGAGTATTCAGTTCCCTTCCTGACTGACTGACTCCTGTGAATGAGTCCCACACTGAGTTTACTCATAGTTTTACAAGACCAGACAAACTGGCTGTTAGGTTTGGGGACATTTTAAATCTTTGTTTACAAGAAAGGTAAAGAACCTGTTTATATCTGACATGTATAGATGGTTTCTGGAACAGCTGTTTATGCCAGTAGATCAGTGTAAGGTTCCTGGTGTGGAATCCTAGTGAAATCTAATTGAAAGCTTTCATCTAATTCTTCCTGTTTTCAACTAATAATTTCCTCTTACAACAGAGTAAATGTTTTTGTCCATTTCGACTCATCGTTCAGTACAAAATGAGACTAGTCATCAATGAGTCACATAAAATGTCAACAGAGAGATATTTGGTACTATTGGGCATTAGGAAGGTGGAAGAGTTTGGGAAGAAAAGCTGCTTTGGGAAGAACAGGGCATTTCCCTTGTCCTCTCAGCTCTCAGCTGTGCTGGATGTTCCTTCAGTAACACATCAGTTCTTGCTTCTATTTCCTTCAACAGCCTGATGAAAGACAAGCAGTGAGGGCAGCCAAGAGAAATACATTTCATGACATCATTCACTGGTGGATATGGTTAAGCTAATTAGTTATGCTCAATTTTGTTTCTTTGTTCTCTAATCTGTCTAAACTATGTTACAGGCTCCACTGATCATCTGTGAAGACTAAATAATATGCAGGCTTGTATGTGGTATTTTCTGACTAGGGAGAAAAAATTCTTGTTTATTTCTCTTAACCTATGTTAAGGAACCTTAACCTTGGGAAGAAAATGGCCACCAGGTCTGATACAGAACTAAATGTTTACTGATATATTTTTAAACAAGTGAAGTATACTGACATTGTCAGGTGGAGACAGTATAAACATTACTGCAGACTTCTAATTGTATATTGGCTAAGAAGTTGAAATCTTTTTTTTCCACGACTGTATAATATGACTGGTGATTAATTTAGTATCCATGATGAGTGCAAGACACCAGTATTATGCACACTAAATTCTTTCATCCTCAGGCCAAGAACCATTTTGCAGGCGTAAATGCAAGAATGCCTACAGAGCTATGTGGGTGTATGTAAACTCTAACCTGAACATCTTGCAGTGTTCTCAAGTGGGAGAGTAATTTCGCCTCTTCATTGATTTTACTGATGTTTCTTATGAGCAAGTAGTGCCATTTCCCTCAACCTTTGATGAATTGCGTGTGCTATACAATGTGGGCTGTTGCTCACCAGAGGATTAAGCAGGAGCAACAAACCTGCTTCACTTTCTTCAAACCTTTCATGAGTGACAGACACCTGCGTCACCTTGTACAGTCTTAACATTTTGATATGTAAACACAGCCTTCCAATTCTTCTAGAGGAGACTGCCTAGGTTGACAAAAATGCTTACATTGCATTTGGATTGTTTGCCATAAAACCACTGTATTACTTGTGCTGAAATCTTCAAAAGCAAATAAATTTTATGTGTAGTCTCAGCACTGTTAAATTAAGCTGTCCTAAGTACCTGCAGTAACCATGGTATCTAAAAGTCTGGATTACTGCAGCAGTTCTTTGTCTGGGATATGGTACATACTGTACTTGGATTTTAATGAAGCCATTTTATATAGATTTTATATTTTCCCATAAAACTCCTCAAGATGAATGAAAACAAGCGTGGGCTAAATGGTTGTGCTTTTCAGTGCTCTTTCTGTTATAGAATCTTGCTGGCTTTTTTAATTGCTAACTTATGCGGTTTCTTTGTCTTTTAGAATGTCGAGTGGTGAAATCTACTTCCTATACCAAAATAGCTTCGACTTCACGTAGGAGCACCACCAAGAGCCCAGGCCCGTCCCGACGCAGCAAGTCTCCTGCTTCTACTAGCTCAGGTAAAGCATACAAGAAGTCTTTCTTAACAACAGCAACCAATCTATTTCAATACAATGGGCACTGGGTTTAAAATTCCATGTTTCTGTGGAAAAATATTGTATGCATGAAACAGCTGATAGTAAAATTTCACTTGTTTTCTCAGTGGCATCTGAAATGAAGTGTGTTCCCAGTACAAAATAGTTCTTCAGGATTTTATAAGTCATATTCTGGCATTATCACAGTTCAATTTATTTTATTTTCTGTATATTATTTTGCTGCCAGTACCTAAACACTGACAGAAAAAGGTATTCTTTGTACTAGGGATTAAATAAGCACAATGCAGAAAATAACCCAGGTTACACAGCATAAGAGCTGTATCTGCATACGGTTGCTTTCACAGCCTTTTTTTTGTACTTTATTTCTGAGGGAGTTAAGAGGCAGCAGCGAGGAGAGGGTAGGTTAATGACAATAAGGATATTGAGGAAAGGAAGGCAGGGCAGAGAAAGAATGCAATTACAGATGTGAATGTGAGGTGCAAAGATAGCTGAGGAAGAAATATGTCTAAGCTGAACTAAAAAGTCAGTGGTACAGGCTGGAGAAGACACAGCAAAAAGCTTCAAAAAGTTCTATGTGAAAGGCCTTGCTTTGGCTGCCTTTGCAGCTGCTCCTACTAGTCAGTCTATGACTAGTTCCCCCCTGCAGCTTTTTCCCAAGCAAAACAATAAATAAGTAAAAAGGGTACATTAGATAATTTGCCAGTATTGGTGTCTTAAAGTACAAATAATACTTGGTGTGGGACAGCTGGGTAGACCCAATCCAGCATTTTACAGCATTGCTTCTGAATATGGATTTTGCAAGAGGCAAACATTAGAGCTGTCTGAAAGCCACCACACTTCTTCTGCTGTGAGTTTTCTGCCAATAGAGAACTGAACAACGTACTGGGACCTGCATCCATCACAGAAGGTCTTATGGGGAGATGGTGATCAGAATGGCCCAGGTGCTCCTAGCTGGTTTCAAAGATGGGAGGCATGGACCAGCTGGAACTGTATTTTTCACAAGAAGACTAAGCTGAGAAAAAAAGCATTCGTGCTCAGGGAAGGAGGAAAGTGGGAGAGACACAATGAGAGACAGAGGCATAGACGTGGGTAGCAGGGCTGGGAGGTAACATGCCTCCTACACATCCTAAGAACAGCTGAAATAGAGAATCCTGAAAAGAGTTAATGGGAAGAAGTATCAGTTGTGAGGGACAAGCCCAGAGTAGCTCTTAAACATTTGTCAGTTAGCTTTCTTTGTTACTAGGTGGAACAGAGTTAAATTAAACTTCAGCAAGGGAGGTCCTGTTTGATGTGTGAATGTTATAGGTTCTTTCTGGGTTTTTCTAATGAATATTCATTTGGGAGTACAGGTAATGGGCACTGAACTGTGTATGTTCACTTCTGTGCAGAGTAACTGTCCTGCTATGCATAACAAATGTTTCTGCCGTGGGACTAACAACATTTTTGCCATGTTGACTATGAGATACATTGTTGGTTTTGGTCCTTAGAGAAATAGTACTGTTTTTATTTAAACATGCAGGAGAACTGTAGGTGAGTAAATCTTAATTTCCTGCAGTTCAGTTTTACAAAGTTCTGAGAAGAATACCATTGCATGTTCCATCCCTGCAGAAGATCAGGAGCTTATTTTACAGCTTGTGAAAAAAAGGAATGTTTTCATTATGCCACAATAACAATTAATATATCATTAAATATATAATAGGAAAAGAAACAGTGTCGTGGAAATATTAAAAAAGCAAACCATTTGGATGGTTCTTTGCTGATGACAGATTTAGCCATCTTAATAATAACTTATGTAAAACCAATACATTTACAGGAAATAGAAACATACTAGTTTACCAAAAGACAGTCCATGACCTTGCCTATATGATGTAATCATTTGGACACTGCAATTAAGAATTTATTGGAGAAAGACATTGGACAAAGGCCTACAGGAATTTAAACCATGCTGACAGAACAGTCTGTCAACCAGTAGGAGTCTGGGTGAAGAACTGGCCAAAGGGGAGGGCTCACAGGGTGGTAGTGAACATCTGGCTGGTGACTGGTCACCAGCAGTGTTCCTCAGGGCTCAATTCTAGGGCTGATTCAATTCAATATTTTTATCAATGATCTGGATGCAGGACTTGAATGCACTAAACTTGCTGATGAAGCCAAACTGAGAGGTGTTATCGAATCTCTTGAGGGACAAGGTGCCTTGCAGAGGGATCTAGATGGATTGGAGCATTGGGCAATCAATAATAGGATTAAATTTAATGAGAACAAATGCTGGATTCTGCACTTGGGATGAAGTAACACCAATCACAAGTGTAAACTGGGAGAGGAGTGGCTGCAGAGCAGCTAAGGACTTTGGGTTTGTCTAGCTTGAAGGAAAGGAGGCTGACAGGTGACCTCATTGCTCCCTACAGCTTTCTGAGGAAGGAAAGTAGAGAGGGAAGTGCTGATCGCTTCTCCCTGGAATCCGGTGACAGAGCACATGGGAATGGTTCAAAGCTGCACCAGAGGAGCTTTAGTCTGGACATTAGAAAGCATTTCTTTACCAAGAGAGTGATCGAACACTGTGTGGTAGGCTGACCCTGGCTGGACCCCAGGTGCCCAGCAAAGCCGCTCTATCACTCCCCTCCTCAGCTGGACAGTGGAAAGAAAATATAATTAAAGGTTCATGGGTCAAGGTAAGAACAGGGAGAGATCATTCAGCAGTTACTGTCATGGGCAAAACAGACTTGATTTGGGGAAAATTAATTTCGCTTATTGCCAATCAGTTCAGAGTAGGGTAATAAGAAAATAAAAACAAATCTGAAGACACTTACCCCCTGCCCGTCTCCTCAACTTCACTCCTGATTTTCTCTGCCTCCTCCCCTTGAGTGGCACAGGGAGATGGGGGATGGGAGTTGTGGTCAGTTCATCAGATGTTGTCTCTACCACTCCTCCCTCCTATGAAGGACATCTCACACCTTTGCCTGCTCCAGCATGGTGTCCCTCCCACAGGAGACAGTTCTCTATTAACTTCTCCAACATGGGTCCTTCTTATGAGCTATAGTTCTTCATGGACTGCTCCAGCGTGGGTACCTTCCACAGCAGTCCTTCAGGAGACTGCTCCAGCATGGGCCTCCTGCAGGTCAGAAGTCCTGCCAGCAAACCTTCTCCATCATGGGCTCCTCTCTGCATGGGTCCACAGGTCCTTCTGGGATCCTGCTCCAGCACAGGCTTCCCACAGGGTCACAGCCTTCTTTGGGCATCCACTTGCTCCAGTATGTGGTCCTCCATGGGCTGCAGGTGGATATCTGCTCCACTGTTAACCTCAATGAGCTGGAGGGGGACACCCTGCCTCACGTGTCTTCACCACAGGCTGTAAGGGAATCTCTTCTCCAGCACCTGAAGCACTTTCTCCCCCTCCTTCTTCACTGACCTTCATGTTTGGAAAGTTCTCTCACATATTCCCACCCTTCTCTCTGCTGTTGTTCTTCTGTGGGGCTTTTTTTCCCCCTTCTTAAATATGTTGTCACAGAGGTGCTACCACTGTTGCTGATGGGCTCAGCCTTGGTCAGCAGCTGGTCTGTCTTGGAGCTGACTGGCATTGGCTCTACTGGACATAGGGGAACTTCTGTCTGCTTCCCACAGAAACCACCTCTGCAGCACCCTTGCCCTGCAAACCCAATACACACTAGAGCAGGCTTCCTAGAGAGGTGGTGAGGGTTTAAGAAGCATTTGGACAATGCCATTAAGAACATTCTTTAACTTTCGGTCAACCCTGAATTGATCTCAGTATTCTGCCATCCAGTAGTCCTGAAAGTATTGCCCATTTATTGGAATTTTGTACCTGGGCCAGTATCAGAATAGAGAAATTACCATCTAGTGCACCTATGAACAAGTAATTTTTACCATGTTGTGTACATTAAACATCTCAGTATTAGAGAGTCTCATAAATGACTAGTGCATAACTGGAAGTTACGCTTTTGTTGTCATGTTGTTACTGCTAAGTATATTTTTTTTATTCGGTGCTTTTAAACTGCTTTCAGTTTATCTTTAAACTACTGCAAGGAATTTTTCTTTCATTAGTGATAACCTAAAAAAAACTTGTGAAAAACAGTAGATTCTTTGTTCAGATGAAAGGCAATGCATAAACATTCAAAAACCAAAAAGGGATATCATTTTGAGAAGAGCTGTATCATAAAAGAAAGTTGCAAAAATTAGGGATAAAGGGTGGGCAGAAAGCATTATTGATAATGTACCCTGGAGAAAAAGCTACATGAGCTGTATGGAGAAAAGCTAATTAGAAAGAATCTGATTCCTCGTTTGATTCTTGCTGTGTTTTGAGAAGTCTGCGTATTCCTGGTAAGCAAAAGGATGAGAAGCCTGTCTCAATCATCAGTTCGTGCCCATATCAAGATAATACACATGGATAACTACATGGGCCAAAAAAGGAAAGTTGCATAGACAAAGACTATGTTAAAAAAATGTAAAAATCTCAAAGTTGGATCTTAAAACAGGGTATATCCTTCAGCTACCCTTAATTCTCTGCTGTATGGTATGGTCTTTAATATAGGTATTCAACATTATTTTTCTTCTAATCCAGCAGAGGACAGCAGATCAAGATTCATCATTTTTAGAGTTAGTGAAGGCACAATCTTTGGGTCATTTCCTCATTATTAGAGAAATGGACGTGTAAATGAGGCTAGGACCTCAGCCTAGCCAAAGTCTGTTTTGGTTTAAGCACCTAAATATCATCATCACTAAGCCAAACTTTGGCTTGAACTAAATGTTTATAAATGCAATGAAGTCCCTAAGTCCCTTGTTCTTCGCAAGTAATGATATGGAGTGATGAACTTTCCTAAATTTGTCCCAATCGCTTCTGAAGTTGCTTACAGAAATCAAAGGGGTTATTCTGGGGATTTGGTTAGTTTGTTGGTTTTCTTTAATGTCTGTGTCTCATTTTTGCATGTCTAAGTTTGGAGTGATACCATTTTACCAAAGCCAGTGCTTTGAAGATAAAATCCGTAATGTTAACAAATGAGAACATTCTGCTTGAAGCTGCTCGCACCTAATCTTTTAGTCTCACCTTGTTGTGGTGGCCCCTGACTGTGTGCAGGAGCAGGCAAAGGACCCTGAAAGTCCCCTTCCCTCGGTGAGGCCCCAGCCACTGCTCTGGAGAACCATTTCTCTCATTGTGTCATCTGATACTTGGGGCAAAGGACTCAGTGATGTTCCCAAGGGCCTTAGATAATGTTCACCCTTTGGAGCTGCCTTTCTCCCTCTGTTGCCTATAAAGGCAGCATCCTTGGCAAGCCTGGAAGTCCTATAAAGCCTCATACAGAACCTGCCATAACAATACTGTTGGGCTTTGCATGTACGTGTCAATGGGAGTTAACAGCATAAAAATTACTGTTCCACAGGCTCTGGGACACACTGCCACTGCAGCATGGGCAAAGGGTGGAGCTGGGAGTGGAAAGCGGGCTGCAGAGTTGCAGAGGAAGACCCTTAGTAATACCGGATGCTACTAGTGCTCAGTGCTATGCAGGTTCAAATCTATGCTCTGCTTAGCAGAGGGCAAAGAAATATGTGTCAGTCTGTGAGGGAATGGGAGACACACACACCTCACTCTTTCTTGAGCTGTACAATCTACTGTGAGCAAAGAAAAGCTATGTCTGCTTGTCCTGGGTTCAGCTGGGATGGAGTTATTTTTCACAAGAAGCTGTGCGGGGGCATAGCTGGGGCAGCTGACCCAAACTAGCTAAGGGGATCTTTGATACCGTGTGACATCATGCTCAGTACCTAACTGGAGGGAGCTGACTGGGGACAGGAGGGGTCACAGCTCAGAAATGGGCTGAGCATTGGGTTCCAGGTGGTGAGCAATTGCATTGCGCATCACTCTCTATACAATTTAATTAGCATTATTTTTATCATTAATTCTTATCTCCTTGTGTTGTCCTATTAAACTGTCCCTATCTCAACTGATGAGGGTTTACCTTTTTCTTCCAATTCTCTTACCCATCCCACCAAGAAGGGGGAGGAATGAGTGAGCAACCACGTGGTGCCTTGTTGCTGGCTGGGCTTAAACCACAGCACTGCTTTTACACCATTTCTTGGCATATGTGAAAGGAATGTTTGCCTTTTGATAGGTGGTGTTCAACTTTCTTCTGTCCTCACTTTTTTATTTTTAGTTTTTCTTAACAGAGCATATGCTTAATGTGCTTATGTTTTCCTGGTAGCCTCCGTGGCTCCTGAGAGCAGATACATCCTGTTTTTATATTAAAACACAGAATACATTTTTTCTTTAAAAAGTACATGCAAGCTGGGAAGATCTGTGGTAAGAGCTGGCTTCTCCATTATTATATGTTTTGTTCCGTTTTTTATTTACAACTGATAGTGTTTCAAAACAGTACCACAAGACATAAATCTCACTGCAGGAGAATTGCTTTCTGCCTTTTTACAAATGCATTTGAGGTATTATCTGCTTCAAAGTGCTTTCAATCTAAATAGGGAAGAAAAGCAGGGAACAAGGCAAAGAAGTGAAGCAGAGTAAGGTTGCATGACCTTCTAGGCAGGCAGAGGGCTGAAGTCTGGTTCCAAGTACACTAGATAATCCTACCTCTATTTAATTTTCCTGATGTATTCTTAAAGCCTGTAAAACACTTTGATGTTTTTTGTTAGCATCAAATATTATTTGGGAAAGGACATCATAAAAGGGACGTTGAATTTCAGTGAGACCAGGTTTCAGCCCATTGCAGGTGCCTGAAAAATATGAGTGTCTGGCGCCTATTCAGCAGCTGTCAGCTTCTGTCCAGCTACCAATTAACACCACTGGCAGCCTCAGTGCAGGTGAAGAGGTAACAGGTTTGAAGAAAGCAATGCTTACTTCTTCATGATCGTTATTTCTAATCAAATCAAGAGCAGCATGAGACAGGTAGAATTATTGTACCCTTGGTCCATTACACTAAGGAAAGATACTGCATTCAAGTGAATTCTGTTTTAGCCTCTGAAATTTAATTTAACTCTAATTTTCAGGACTTAGCAAAACGAACTACTTTCTTTCTTTTAGTTTGAGCACCTCCTTCAAAATTATTTCCTTCTCACTTCTCCTCCCCTCTGAGCTATCTCCTCTTCCCCTCAAACTATCACTCAAAATATTTTGGGTGCTTGAAATCTGATATATAACAGTGATCCAGGTTTGATGTTAAGAACAGTTATTTAGGAGTTTCAGGTATTTAGTGCAACAAGTGTATATTTCAAGAGTAACTGGGTTGATGAGTACCTATTCCCAATGACGAAGAGAATGCATGTGAAGAATAGCTGTAGTAGGTCTTATTACCAAGGGCTGTGTGTTTTTTTAAAAAATTGCACCTGGGCAAAGAAATTGTGAAACTACATGTCAAGCTAAAGCCTGATCAAAACTCTAGATGTTCCCTAAAGAAAAAAATATGGTTTAGGATATGGAAATTGGATCTTACTGAAGTCTTCACTAGAGCAGATGCTTGTGCTTTTCTCAGCTAGTTAGAAAAATAGAGGTAGATGTGTTCCTCCGCAAGAAGATATGTTTTCATTTAGTTTGATAGTTCATCCCTAGGCTGTTATCCAGAAACAGCCCCTCTTCAGCCACCTGACTCAAGAAGGTCTTTTGGATCCCAGAGGAAGGAACATGATGTATCATATTGTCTTTGGCGAGGTCACATGTTTTTATTCACACTGTTATAGTACTCAGCTGACAGATTTTGTAATAAATATGCTGAAGCGCAACTTTCCTGAAGCCAAGAGTACAAACCCATGGGAGTGATGGAGTCATCCTACAGATCCAGGGATTTCCAGATGGTTTTTACTTTGATTCTGGCTTCCTTTTAATTTTTTATTTATGGTGTTTGTATTTGATACTAGTCATTAAAAAATTAAGTTTTATCATTTCATAACGTGTAACAAAAATCAAGAGTTAGTAAAGAAATATATTTGATTAGGCTGAATGGTTTAACCCTCTACAAAGGATTAAAACGTTAAATTCCAAATGAAGAAACATCTTCAGAGTTGATACTCTGTTCACACAAACTGATTTGAGAATCTCAGTCTTTCCAATCAGGCAAAACAGTTCAAAAGAGAGAGTTTCATTAAATCTTATGTACATCTAGATGCTTTCTCGATTAGGTGCTACATGAAATCAGCAGCTAAGATCGTAGATATCAGATGTACTCTGATGAAGTGCAGAGAAAAAAACAAGAGGCACTTACCCACCTTCCGAGGCTACAAAAAGGATTCCAGGGAACTGTATTTTCAAGAAAGGCTCTTGTCTTCTGAGATTTTGGGCATATCTGCAGCAGTTCTCTGCTTCATAGTGTGGACATAGCTGACTTCAGGTTGACACAAAAGTGCTGTCATAGTGACCACTCCATGGAGATCAGCATGGGCTGAGCACATGTGGGGTTTCCAGTCCCTGCTGAGCTCTGCACTGGTTGGGTTATACCGTGTGGCTGCTACAGGTACCAGTGACTTACAGAGACTCAGGTATTGGTGGTGGCTGCTGGGAGGGGATTGTAAACCTGACCTGAAGGTGATCCTTTCTGCTGACATTTCTAATCTGTTGATCTGTTGATGAGGTGAAAGTTTGTATGGGTCTGTCAAGCCTTGTCTTCAGTGGAAGAGAGATGTTCTTCTTGTTTCTGAATTATTTCTTCATGTAAACTCTAGAAAATATTGAATGCCAAAAGGACAGTTAACACCAGTTAAAACAAATGCAGTACTGGTTAATGGATTTTCCTCAATCAGTTGCATACTTTGTAGGTTAAAACTACAAAGCCTTGTTTTTACTGGGGAGTGATAATGAGGGCACTTGCTTAATGTGGTGCTCTCGGCAAACTCTGTCTGTTGGAATGAACACAAAAACTATGAGATGTATACAAGTAGAATACACATGCAGAAAGAAAGAAATGGCAAGGTATGGTTTGTTCCCTATCTACTTTGTAACTACATAAGCTTATTGAGACAAAAATGTTTTGGAAAGGACGTTGACAAACTACAGAAGTAATTGAGACAGGGTTAAGTAGCGATCTCACATCACCATTTTCTAGCGAACAGTTGCTGAATATGACCTACGTATGTTGTTGTGACTTCTGTAAATCATTTTTTTAGTTTAGCCTGTCCCAGTCATAAGTCGTGGCTGCAAAGAAGCCTGCACCATTCCTTTCCGTTAGTTTCCTCTTTCCTCTTCAAACACACTCTTGCGTTTGGCAAATCACTTTTTTAAACACACAGAGCCATCTCTGCATGTTTTATAGAGTGCAAGATGCTAACACATCAACAGTCATTCTTATAGAAGGGTGTGGTTTTAATACGGTGCAGTGGCATTGTCAGCTTCTCAAACTGGCACTTGATACTCTAATTCAAATTTTCTTTTTGGTTTTATTACGTAAATTTTGATAGGACATCTTTGTATTATTTATTGAAATGCCATCAAAGTACTTTTTATTTACAGAATTTTCACTAGTTTATAAACATCATTATATGAAAATCTATTTTGCATTTATCTCAATAGGTGATGGTATCTAGCTTTAGTGTTCTGTTTGGGGTTTTCTACCTTCATGTGTGTGCCAGGTGCTGGAAAAACAAATACAAAGACAGATTCTTGCCCTGTTACACATCCTCAGCAAGAGAACAGTAAGGAAAGGAGTTCACAGCTAAGCAGATGTATATGTCTGCTTAGAGCAGCCACAATAGTTTTGTTATTGTTTTAGCCTTTTAATACATACTTCACTTGTGAAATTTTGAATGGATAAATCTTTTTATGACACAATGGGAGGGCGCTATGTGTTAAGCTGAAGACTCTGACCCCTGCTATTTTATGAATAAAAAGTGACAAGAAACATCTTGCCTCATTCAATGGCATGATTAATCACAAAAATTATTTACCAATTTCATATGTCTTTATCTACATCAAGGTTCCTCATAGGAACACGTGCTGTATCAGTCAGTGAGAAAAGCAGTGCACATACATACTGGACAGGAATGCAGTTTCAAAATAGAATGCATTCCACGTAGAGATGGATTTTAGGGCAGTTTAGACTATATTCCTGTACTTATCTGGAATGCATTATTATTAAAGATAATAGATTTTGTTGACATATTCGTTGCCATCTTATCTGGCTATGAGAGACATATGTAAGAATGGTGTTGTGATTGTAAATGGGGTTCAGGAAGGGAATCAGAATCAATCCAGTCTGTTCCTGTTACACAGCCCCTGATTGCAACCCTATTTGCAAATTTGGTATAATGATTCACAACTGGAGTCAGAAGTGGAATGGCCAGCAAGCCATAAACAAGAAAATAAAAAAGGAGGGTCCCTGGAGTGGACTGGGGAATTATTAGGAATTACCAATTCTTCCATGTTGTATTGCCTGTTCTAAGTATTGCATTCATAATATCAGTAGTAATAGTAATGTATATCCCCAGGTAGGCAGAGCATCCACAAGACAGACAGCATGATGTGCACAGAGAGTTCATTCTGCCAGAACTTAAACCCTAAGTAGACAAGTGGTAGAGATTGCATGATTTGTCTGATGTGCAGATACGTATAGAGAGCTGGGAATAGAACCCATGTCACCCAAGTCCCTGTTCAGGTTGACTCTAATGTCAGCTCTGTATGGCCTTCAGTCATCAGAGTTTATTTAATGGAGTTCCGCGATTGGAATAAAATTACCAAAATTGGTAGGTGCAGAGAATTTTGATGATTTTGCTTCATCTCCAGCATATCCTAAACCTCTAGGTGTGTGGATTTGGATTCATCTTGCCTGGTTTTAGAAGGCAACACTGCAGTGAATGCTCCTAGTACAGTGTTTATCAGGTCTGTTTTAGATGGTTGTTTGGGGATAGTACAACTCGTGCTACAACAGCAACTTGGTTAAAATAAGGTATAGAAAACTACTTCAGATGTAGAAGCCGATACAATAAGTACCTAAAAATTGGTAAAAGGAATCTCATCGCCAGTAATAATTGTCATGTCTGTTAAGAGTTTCTAAACAATTATTTGCAGAGAGTCCTTGTGTGCTCACCAAAATCCTGATGTGTTTTAGGTACTTAGTGCCTTTCCAGTTTTGGATATGGGTAAGGAGGTGAGCAGACTCCACTTAAGTCTCCTGAGGGCCTTGATCCATTAGAAGACTTCGGGGGGACCTAATAGCTGCCTTCCAATACCTGAAGGGAACCTACAGGAAGGCTGGGGAGGGACTTTTTACAAGAGCGTCCACTGATAGGACAAGGGGTAATGGGTATAAGTTGAAGGAGAATAGATTTAGATTAGATCTTAGGAAGAAATTATTCAGTACGAGGGTGGCAAGACTTTGGAATAAATTGCCCAGAGATGTTGTGGCTGCCCCCTCCCTGGAGGTGTTCAAGGCCAGGTTGGACAGAGCCTTGAGTAGCCTGATCTAGTTGAGAGGCGTCCCTGCCCATGACAGGGAGCTTGGATTAAATGATCTCTAAGGTCCCTTTCAACCTAGGCCATTCTATGATTCTATGATTAATTGTGCTCGTGATTTCACTTATTAAAGACAGCCAACCCAGGGACAACTATCATAATTTTCCTTTTCAGAAAGTGCTGTTGAGGAGAGCATTGGAGTTTAGCTTAAATGCTCTTGATACTCTGGTGGTAGCAAGTGAGTAACTTTTAAGGGTTTATAACACTTTGTTTTTTCATCTCAAGCAGATACTCATCAATGTGGTACATGTAGGAAATACATCAAGAGTCAAATATACCAGAGCATCTATTTATCTGGTTCCACTTGGTAGCCTCAAGTCTTTGTCTTCAGGACAAATGAATTGCAGTAGTAATTCTAAGAAAAACTGTTCTTGAATGTTATGGGGAAAGAGTCAATCTGTAAGGAACAGGAACCAGATGGGTGCCCAGTGCTATAAGGTTTATTATAATGTATCTGTTATCTTGAATTTTCTCATAATGATAAGACCTAGGAATATCTGCTTGGTTTAAAGAGAAGGAAGAGTGCTGTTCTTGTTACTCAGCAGTCTCGAGTACTAGCTCCATGTAAATGGTAGTAGTTTAGTATTAGTTTTTAAATAATAGCATATTTGTTTATAAGAACCCCTTTAAAACTTCAGAAGTTTGCGATTCCAAAAATCCCATTTTTAATGTCCTCATCTTGCCCTTTTCCTAAATGATTTCAGAGGTATTGATAATACGTTTTATTTCAGTCATTATTGGCCAGCTCTGCGGGGTGTTTTGCTTGAATACTGTATGAACTTCAGTGAATGTGTCCGTATGCATGTGCTTTCCCCCAAACACTTAGTACAGCATTTGAATCAGTGCTGATATGTGCAAACCATTCTCCTCTCTGCAAAGAGAATTCGAAGCCTATATAAGTGGAATGGTTTTCTAGAAAAGCAGCCTATTTAAATCCAATTAGTGTATCTTGTTGTTCATATGGTTATACAACTATATTGCACCCTTAAACAATGCCATGCACAAAGTGATGTTGAGATTTGATCACTCGTAGGACTAGGCACTAGTAAGTGATTGTTATTTATCATGTGGTGTAGTGTGTTTTATTGATGTGTGTGGTAGGTGTTCGTGTTTCTTCTTTACACTATGTGGGCCCAGCATTAGCCAGTGAGAACAATGTATTACATAAAAAGTAAGAAAAATCCATTAAAAATGCCTACTGTATTATCCAAAGGAATTAACATTTGCTAGATTGCCAGTCAGCTAAGGTTTTACAAGAGTTATTGTCATTTTGATTTTCGGATGAGTCATTTAGTATATTGCCCCCAAAGGCACCTCATTATGATTCAGTGCACAGCATATAAAATTCCTTAGGCTTTCGGGGCTCCATGGAAAGCGAGTGGGGGTTGTGGTGGCTCAGTGTTGTGAAGCAGCAGCATTATGCTTAATTGACACCTTTGATGTAGCCCTAAGACAGCACCTGCACCTCCCACTGCTGCTCTGAAGACGTCAGCCTTACGCAGAAAAGGCTTCTGCTTATGAATCCTGCATCGCATTCAGCTCACTCTGTGAGCAGCCCCAGCTATCCTTAACTAATCCCATTGCTTCTCAGTTTGGCTACAGCTTGGCTTAGTACAGAGCAGGAATTTTGCTGCTTGCTATTAGCAGGTTAAACAGTAAGATTTTGTCCATGTTAGAACTCATAGAAGGTAAGTCAAATGCCTTGTTGATATCCTAGTATGTAAATATTCTCCTAAGATTCAGAATCTGGGAACCTGATTGTCAATTCTTTTTTTCCTAGTGCTGACAAATGTAGACTGTGATATAACAGTTGCTTGTTAAAGAATATTTACATACATATGTGATACACGCTTTGTAGTGTATTAGTGCTTCAGTGTGAACATTATTGATAGCCTCTCGTGTGGTTACTTTGTAGTAGCATTCTGTCCTCTGCTGGTATTGTTTTGTTAATTTAATGGATAATGTCACATGCATGCAAAAGATGCTTCTAAATTCTAGGCACTAACATATACGAAGGAACTTACTTGGGAAAGTGATACTTTTCTGTAAGTCATATTTGAGGTGTTACATACAATTTATTTGCTTCTAGAAAGCCCTTCTGCGTTAAGTCTGAGGTGATGTTTGGGTCAGATAGTATTGCAAAAATCTCTTTGAATGAATGAGTGAGGAACAGCAAGCAGCTGATTTGTTCTTGCAGAGTAATACTGCTTCTTGTTTTTGGTGGGTACTTCTAGCCCCAACTAAATGGAATGAAAAGGTTTACATATAGCAAGTGTCTGTTAAGGCTAACAAAGCACCTTGCTCCCCATCACTTTCAAGCACAGGAACAATACAGTTTAAGAAAACATGATCATGTTCTCTGCCATTGACTAAACAGTCTTTTCAGGTTTGTTGATTATTTCCTTGCACTCTGTATAAAAATTGGCTTCATGAGCCAAAACTCTGAGGAAACAGTTCTTCAGTGAATTAGCTTATTTAATGTTTCAGACATTAAGCAAAAGCAAATTAATCTGTTCAACAAAGAATGAAAAGAAAAATGTTGATTTAACTATTTGTTTGCTTTTAATAATGCCTTGTATTTAATTTTTCAATTTATTGTCCTTTTAGTGAATGGAACCCCTGGTAGCCAGCTTTCTACTCCCCGCTCTGGGAAGTCTCCAAGCCCATCTCCCACCAGCCCAGGAAGCCTACGGAAACAGAGGGTAAGGAAATAAGGAAACTGATTTCTGAGCGTGGCTGGGGAGAATCCAGCATAGCCGTTATCCAATAGCCTTCTCCCCGTGATTCCTTGTGTGTAGAGTCGTAGGGTGGAAGAGCCTGGCTATAGTCCTTGTTGTGTTTGTACAACACTGTGAAGTGGAATACAACTGTCCTGTGCCTGTCAAAATGCTAAGTATGCTGGGAATTCGTTTATCCTTGCGGGAAAACACTGGAGTATCTTTCTCCTTTTTTACAGAACATTTGTTTCTTTGTTTTAGTTTCTGTTTCAAAGGGTTTCACAATTGAAAGGAAATGTTCAGATTGTCAACGACACTTTTTTTTGTTCTTAATTTGCTGTGGGCATTATGTCACTTGCAAAAGTGACAAGCAGCTTTGATTTTGAAGCAAGGTGAAAGAATGTGCGGTGGACTTTTAGCTGTGGATTAGCTGTGATATCATAGCCTTGTGCAGTGACGATGCTATCAGTACCAAGGCAGCACTAGACTTGTCAGGCACTTTGCTGGGTCAGAGTTGTTAGTTGCTGTAGATTCCCGCTAGTTATCACATATAGAGGAATCTACAATGTACCTAAGCATCCAGAATTAAGGTAGTGCCTGTGTTATGGCTGTAACCCTCTGACAAAATATTACTCATCAACCCAAAAGGCTCCACATGCTGATTTAATTAATCGTATCTATCTGTTCAAAAGCAGTGGGACAGATGTCTATATTTTCTCTTCTGCTATTTTCTAAACTGTGATCAGTTCTCAATGAAAGCTTCCCTAAGGCAGTACTCTATCTCAGACTTGTTTATAAACAGTTTGTGCACATGCTTTTTCTGCCTTTTCAGTTTTTAAATAAAGACATAATTTGTTTCTCTCAAAGTAAGAGGATTATGTACCAAATTGGCAGTGCTTGACTTTAGGGGCTGGTGCAGACCCGATTCCCCGGATATCCAGATCAGTAATAGCTGTAGCATGGTACGACTCACTTCTAGCCTGTGTACCCTTCTTCATGTCCAGTGGATACCAGGGAGCTGAGGAACTGCGCATACCCAGGTCTTACCTTGGGCTAGGATACAGCCATGGGTTTCTGCCGTGACCTGGTTATAGATACAGAAGCCAAGTGTGATCTTTCAGAATAGAGATAGCCAGTAAGCGGCAGCTTGAAGCTTCAGGGCAGTGTCATGGTTTTCATCATCTGGTACACAGAGGATAAAGATGCAAGTTTCAGTTGAGTAAGCTGGTACTAAAATCTTCTTGAATGCAGTGTCTTCCACACCTATTTGTTCTTACTCTCAAAGCTTATTAATGAATCATTAATAAGTCACCGAAGAGGGAACAAAGAGTCTTCCGAATGAATTATACATTGGTGATGTAAGGATGTCTGTTTAGACGGATGATATCAGTATACAGCGGATTTTAATGTGCTGTAAGGCTGTCTCTTTTCCATGGTAACTTTCCTAAACTTCCTTCCCCACCACTGAAGCTTCTCTCTCCACAGTGAAGAAATGTTTTCCTGTTAACATTTCTGGATGGGTGAGTGGGAACCATGTGGTCAGCACCGTTTTGGCCACAAGGTTTCTGACTTCCAAATGTGAAGAGGAGAGCAGATGGGCTTCTTATCCAAGTTTCCTATGTGGAAGTGTAACAGGATCACCACGTGGCAGTGTTACAGATGCAAAGGGCTGTGTAGTGGTAACATTATCACATTGCTAACTGTATAGAAAATATTGAAGTAAACTACAAGAGAGAGAAGACCTTGTTAAAGAGTTGAATTCTCTTCTCAAATATCCATATCCAGTCCCCCTTGACCACGGCAGGGGACCTTTCATACTTGTCTGGCTTTATTTTAGACAGATTTATTTACTTTTTTTTACCAGAAGAAATGTGGAATACATTCATGTAAAAGTAGATTGCAATCATGTAGAAAAGCATTGCAATAATATTATTTAGGTTACAAAATCAACTACTCAGAAGTTCAGGGATAGGAACTTTACACTTGCTCTGAGAATTTATTCCAGCTCCTTTCAAGTTTAACTTGTGAAGTGAATGAGCAAGAAGTTCAGTGTAGAAACATATGATTGTGTCATTAAAGCTTATAATGTGTTTTCCAATGGCTAAATTATTTCTATGAACAGCCGTTAAACAGTGCTTACTAATCTTTATTTATGTGTTAGCAGTATAAATGGTTTTCTGTTTTGTTTTAGTACCATCTTTTGTATGTTGCCATTTAAATTTTATTTAGAGGACAGGTTATTTTATATACCATATTGTCATAAACTAAATTTGAACACAAAGCATTTTGCTTTGTCTTTAATGGCTTCAGCTACAGAGCTGAAGCTTCAGGAGTAGGTTTATTCATTAGCAGGCTGTTGAAGTGTGGGTATCATGTAATAGGCCTACAAGAGAGAAGACTAATTTCAGTGCCCACCTTGTCCCCAGTGTTGAGAGGTGGTGTGGTCTTGCCCCAAAAGAAGAGTGTCGGCTGCTAAAGCCGCAGTCTGAGCTTCAAGGTGATGGCTGGGTTTCCGGCTGGTCTGAGTTTCCTTATGTGGAGTTTGAGGGAGCTACTTCTTTAGAATTGAAATAAGATGCTGGGTCCTGGGAACGCCAGCTCAGCTGTGTAACTTTCTCTGCCCCTCTCTCTGTGTGGTTAGTTAGAATTGTGCCTGTTTTCTTGTGCCATCAGGTACGTGGGATGCCAGTGGTATGTACTGGGTCTGGAAGGTGAAAGGGAGCATAGCCTGATTCCCCTTAATGTAACTAATCGATCATCTCTTCAGCATCCCCATCTGAGTGATATGAGGGATGGTAAAAATGCTGAGGGATCTGGCAGGCTACCAGTGTTTTTCCTGGGAAGTACAGGTGAGAGGAAGTCATGCTTTCCAATTCAGAGGCATAAATGCGAGGTGCTGTCACAGACTGAGAGATTTCCCCCTGTGAATAGTAAAGATCTGTAAAAATAGTAGACATGGTTGAATTTTCCAAAGAAAATATTCCTTCTAATTACAGAGGGTATTAGGCAACTTAAAATAGAGAACAATCATCTTACTGACATTTAATCACTCACCTTCCTTAAAAAATAAATTCTGGCCCTTGGGTGGAAGACTTTGCATTGATGTAAATAAAGCCCAAAATGCTGCTGTAGTGCACAGTTGTAAGAACAGTACTCTTGTAACCCTACAGATAAAATTTTGAACCCTCAAAAGCCAGAACATAAAAAGAAAGTTTTATCCTTTCTCACTTGCATATGTATGCGAGTTGTTTCCAGAAATTCAGAAATCAATGAAAGTTATATTTTTATCATCTTGGATGTAATCCAATCTACTTGTAAGGAAGGTAAGGTTTGAAAGAATAATTTAATGGCTGTAATACAAGGACACGAAAGTGAACTATAAACCATTTTTCAGCTCTCCAAGCTAACTATCAACCAATTACAACTTCTGGGTATTTTAGCTTGCAGACTGTGTGCTATAGTTATACTTTCTTGTATATTTATTCTTTATATTTACTATTAAATAGGAATTTAAGATTCTAGTTTGTAAATTGTTATGCATTTAATTCTGTATTTCCACAGGGTATTAAAACATCTGAAATTCAGGTTTATACCATTGAAGTAAAGAGATACTGTGTTGCACATGCGTATAGTTCCTACTGCAACAGAGTGTAGTTAATGACGTAGACTCAAAAAAGCTGACATGGCAATCATAACAATAAATACAGATAATAGCAACCCCTACATTTTATTTAACTAACCTTTATAATAGTCTATGTGCTTATTTCCCCCAGCTCGTAATCAGAGTCAGCACTTCAATTAAAAAGTGAACACTTTCTATACTTTATACCAGATATTCTGTTGCCTCTCATTATTTTAAACATTTTTTTCTGCTTCCCTGGAAACTACAACTACAGAATAATAAAAAATTAGATTTAAGGTACCTCTTGAGTAATCAGACAAAGAAGTTGAATTCTCTGTATATAAGGATTTTTTGAGTTGTATGTGGCCAAGAAGTCTTATTCATTCATCAAGTTTTGTCTTTTTATTAATCTATGTAAAATCATAAATAGTTTCTCCTCATATTTTTCAGAGCTCTTTCACTAAGTACAGGCAAGGAAAATTATTGCAGTAAGGAAAACTTTAAAAAAGTTTTAAGTATTTAAAAGTATATGAAGAGGCAGAGAATATTATCCTGAAATCGTGTGCATGATTTTGGTGTAAAAGTATAGATTTATTAAAATAAACACAGAAATATTGCCTAAATATTAAAAATCAGTTCTCACAAATATCTTCTTTGTTGGTTCTGAATGCATATTTTTTTATGTTCAGAGGAGTGAGCAGTTACCTGGAAGATACTATTTAAAAGTTTGGGGTGTTGGCCTGCCTAGCAAATTATATTTTTTTTAGGTATAATAAATTAGAAAATCCCAAACTGTATATGCTCAAAAGAAATTTTAATAATTAAAATTCTTCTTTTCTCTAGACTGTTCACAACAAAATAGAAATGTATTTAAGATCCGATTTTCACTCTGCCAGTCTAACATGACTGCTGCTATATGTACACATGCCCATTGGCAGAACACATGCAGAATAAGCATTTTAGGGAATGTAAAACCCCTTTAAGGGACTTAAATCACTTTTATATCATGCCTGCAAGTAAAACATAAACCTGAATAGATTATTGAGATCCTTTTAAATTTGACATTTGTAAAGCACTCATTTTAGGTAGTCCTTGTTTTATAGTATAGCTTTTAGATTTGTTTTTTGTTGTTCTTGGTTGTTTGGTTTGTTTTGTTTTTATCTATTATCTTCCTGTGATAAAAATAAAAACCCAAAAGCCCCCAAATCAAGGTCAGCCCTAAAGATGGCTCCCTCAGCCTTCCCATTCTCATGTCTTCTTGTATTTTGTCTTGTAGTTGTTTTGTTGTATTTCATAAATACAGTTTATGCTTAAGGGAAGCTCCAAAACACCTTAAAGGTATGAGATCTTGGACTATGAGGTGTGCTGGACACTTGGTGCCCCTCTAAGCTGTCAGTTATGCTTAAAAAGATAGTACTCTGTCCTCTACCCCTTCCCTTTGCTGAACTTTGTCTTTCATCCAGTGCTATTGTGTATCTTGGCAAGGATTGCTGTGCTGTGTAGGTTGGATAGGGCAACACCTCATCCCCCAACACCTCTGGCATTTGAAGACTATCTGATCCGTCAGAGGATGCTCAGAGTGGGTGTTGGAAAAGCAAAGTGGATCCGTACACTCAGACTCTCCCTCTGCTGTCATGAGCTGGTTGCTTGGCTACCATCAGAAAGAGCCAGTGACGGTGGGATTTTACATGCTGTCTTCTTACACATACACACAGACACAGGAAAATTGTGGAAAAGAGATACCATTATCAGTACAACATAGGTAATGGTAACATTCAGTGTCAGCATTCTGGGGCTCAAATGTTGCTGGATCCCTGCTCTATCACCAGTGGGTGGCAAGTTTTGATTACCTTATGTGAGGTAAGCATTTACTTTCCTACCGCTGTTTGCAAATCACCAAAAAGGGAAATATATTCCCTTAAAGATTAAATTCATATTGCCAAGTTTCCAAACAATTAGGAGACTCTCCAGAACAGACAAATACTGTTTTAATAGTGTTTAATAGGAAAGAAAAAACAAATTGCCTCTTAGAATATGTTGTACATTGCAACTCCAGTTTTATTTACTAACCATCCATTTGTTGATTAAAAAGTTATATGATGTTAAGCCAAAAATCTGTGTATATAGAATACGTGTATTTTATGTTAAACAGTATCTTCTGGTCCACAGTAACTAAAAGAATATAAGACAATTGCAGGGCAACAAATCAAACACAATAAACAAATCTATACTGCACTTCATCTTACAGGACCTGTATCGCCCACTCTCTTCGGATGATATGGATTCAGTAGGAGACTCAGTGTAAAAGAGAAAATGGAACAATGTTTATGGTTTGTGATTTGGTGAAGGTTTAACATTTTTAAAGAGAATAGCTGCTAATTTACAGTAATAGTGAATCGCACAAAAGAGTTTTGCATATTTAATATTAAAAACATGGGGCCAAATTAATTCTAGTGTGTGGGGGTATTTTTGTCTTTACCAGTGCATTTTAATGCAAGAATTTTTAATGAATGAGCCATTGAATATGTCCATCAAATACAAAACAGCATTGTGCACACTTTAAGGAACAAAGATTGGATGAGGTGAATATACGCACAAATCCATAGTGGGCACATTTATAAATAGCACTCTTTTTATCGTCTAACATACTGATTATATGTTCTGTTTTTACCATAGGTATCTTTATTCATTTTTGTATGAACAGTTAATGAATACTTTGCTTTTACCAACGAATAAGTAAAATGCAAAAAGAAAAAACTTGCCATATTAAACTGCTTGCACCGTGCTGTCTAGTCCTGACACGCACATTTAGAACACTCTTAAATTTAGTCTTTTCAAGTAAATGAAAAGAAAGCGAAGAAGTCCTGTAGAGTCACAGGATAAAAAGTAAATGCCTTCAAAGCAGTGTTCAAGTTATCTTCACTGCATTACCATCTGATGACTGTAAACAGAAGGGTGTTCACAGGCAATGTGTATCTTTCCCCTGGCAAGAGTTGTTATTACTGACCATCCATGTGTTGCAAGTAAATATGGACAGATTTCTAAAGAAGGAAATACAGGGGCTTGGCTGGCTGGCTAACAGTGTCATCTGACACAGATAGGGTGACAACTTTTGGAAAAACAGATTTTGCCCCAGAAAATAGTGGTTGTTTTCCCTTATGTTAAGGACAGGAACATCATTTTTATTTGCTGTAATAAGACATTTTATGCATTTTAAAATGAAAGCCTACAGAAATGGTGGTATTGTAAATCATCCTCCTATTGACCTAATTTCTCTGTTTTCATAATGTCTAGAGATGATCATTTTGTACAGCATGAATATGCAAAACTCCTTTAGTGTTAAAGTAGGTCATGCATTATAACCAGTTGCTTAACAAGTATCTACTAATATTATTTGTTTTCTGCTGCTTTATTGTGATAATCTTAGCCTACTTTAATTTACATAATAGAACTATTTCCCATATGTTGTGTATTGCTTTAAAATTTATCTGTTATATTTAAGCCCATAGTCTAGTGATCACACACTTTTACTGTCTTCTACCTTTCCTTTCATTATCTCAAATGCTAATGATTTAAGAAATAGAAATTAGTGTGATTCTGATCCTTAGCAAAAATCTGTAGAGTTTATATTTTTGAGCTATTTAGTGATGATTTAATATATTTTGAAATCAGGAAAATGTACTTAATAGCAGAAAATATTTAGCTGACACATGCCAACTTTTAAATGTAGTGAAATAATTTCTTTACTTTGTCCATAGTAAAATTCAGCAGCTGGAGAATGTTGGCATGTGATGTTAAGGCTTCACTGTATCAATATCATTTTCTTTGTGGAGGATATTTGCAAAAAGAAGTAAAAGGGCAGCAGAATACAAAACTTACCTTCTCTGTTTTCAATACTTGGTTCCAGTATCACCTGGAGAGAAAGTCATTGATCTGGCAGGTTTGCTGAAGCAGTTAGTTAGGTCATTCCCTTTTGAAATGCATGTTTTGCCATCCCTGCTTCAGACTTCAGATCTAAAACTTTTCGCAGCAATAGGAACAGACTCCCCCACACCCAGATCCTAAGGATGTCCTATTCTACTGAAAAAGTTTGCAGCTGTGAAGTTACTTGCATTTTTGACGGTTATGAGGGAATGTCTTTGTAAAATGCATTACTTAATCCCAAGAAATGCATATTATGTAAAGCTGCATTGGTATCAGTTTCCAAAAATTCAGACAACTCCACCAGACTGAAAAAAAATACTGACATTCTGAGAGTTGTTTTTTCCTCTAAAGAAAATAAATTCCAGGAATTTTATTTTTCCTCCACTCTGCCATATAGGCTACTGCTGCTTAAGGCAGTTTATTAAGAATGTTTGTTCTGCGCAGGCAGCACAGATTGCCAGTAAACCTGAATCCCACAGCTTTGCTTAGCTGTGGAAAAGAAAAATGGACCTATATCAGTAACTGTTATCATAACAAGTTCTCCATCAAGACTGTTTCAAAGAATATGCTAGTCCATAACATTTGATCATTTCAACATATGACTTGTATTAAGGGGCTATTCAGGGGCAATATGTATCATTAATATTTCATTCAAGGAATGAAAGTCCCTTAGAGATTGAAAAGGTACACTGTTTATAGACTTTGAGATCCCTTTTGTGTGGAATGTAATTCCCATTATACATGAGCAGAAATGAAATGTTTCTTTTGAGCAAGACCAGAAGGTTTAGGTTATGGGTGAAACTGAAATTGTGTTTCTTGATGCTGTAGTTCTGCTTGCAAGAGCACAGGTTTTGGTTTGTCCCTAGATTTAATTTACTTCATTAAATAACAGAATAGCTTCAGCAGCTTTATAGTTCGAACCTCTTATAGTTCTCTGTATGCTGCATTATTTGTGCCTACTCCAAGGTGATTATGATGTAGCTAAAGAGTCTTCTATAGATTGTGAACGCTTTGCTTCCCTTTGAGCTTTATGAATACTTGTGATTATCTCCCTAATGCTTTCTGCAACTTTCTGGTTTTTTTTTTTTAATCTCTTTTCTTCTTCTTTTATGCAACAAACTGTTCACATGTGAAGCACAGAATGTGTATGTTTATATTTATACATACATGCACACACATACACACATACGTAGATTAATGGCTTTGAAACCTGTGCACAGTTATGTCACATTTGTGGCTTTAAACGAATATGTGGGGAAGACGTATTAATGGGAGGGTGTTCATCTGATGGGATTCTCTACAGCTCTGTTAAAGTTAGTAGAACTGCACCAACCTGCACTTGCTGAGCTTCCTCCCCTGAGGAAGTCTGTACAATTTTGAAAGGTCTCATGTACAAACAAGGGCTAAGTTCTGCTCAGTTTATAGTTAGTGGCAAAACCACGATTGACTCCAAGGTAAGACCTTATGCACAAATATATATACGCAGACAAAGCATTAATCATAAATTTGAAATGGTATTATTTTGACGTGTTCAGACTTGTGTCTCCTCTTGAACTGCACTGTTCTGCAGTGTATTAAGTCATGCAATAGTAGAAGTTCTTTTGTTGAAATCTGTAAAATCTTTAACATTCATTATCCAATGTGAAAATTGCTTTTCAGTTTGTAAAATAATTCAGCAAAGGCACATTATATTGAGTTATTTTTCTCTTTAAACCATTTTCACAGGGTATATATGGCTGTAAAATGAAAATTCTGGGGCATTAATATTGAGGCTATAAATGTATATTGTAAGGAAGGATACATAATGTTACACAGCCTTGAGGAACACCTGGGTTGAGATTGTGTGGTGTGAAAACTGAAATAAATAATAGTGTTTGCTTTTACAGTTTCATACTTCACACTGCAGTGTGAATTTTATATAGTGCAGTAGGTTACAGAAAATGTCCTCAAACTCTGAATTTTAAAATGAATTAAGACTAATACAGAAAAGAACCTCTGATTGACCCATGTTTACTGTTTTGTCAAATATAGCAGAGAAATGAACAAACAGAAAAACTTTATGGTGCTAAATTATCTCGTCACGTGATAAATACTTCGATTAACATTGTCTCTGCTTTTTCTTGTATTCCGTCACAACAGAATGCAAGATTGTTCTTTATTTAGTCTTCACTTTCTGTTATCTGTTAGTGACGGGATGAGAACTTGTAACTATGAGTAATCAATAGAAAAATAACTTTATGTCATGCAGCCAACAGTAGCTTTACAGAGCAAAGCAACCAAGTGGTTGTCACACTCTTTGGAAATGGGTGTTCTACCCCCCAGGAAAGCCCTCCGTTCAGACAGCAGGGCTTGCCGAGCAGCTGCGTTTGCTGTCGTAACACCTTTCAGCTGCCTCGGTTTGCCTCTTTCACCTCTCACCTGATCTCAGCCCGGCTCAGCACCCTACCTCCCCGTGGAAGGCGATGGGTATGTAGATACATGTGTTGTGGACACACACGTTAGTGGAGGGTTAAAAACACACGCAGTGCACATGTACATGTTCACATGTATTTTAGTGTCTGTATTTGCGCATGTTGATTATATTCAAATTTGCTTAAATTAACCCTCAGCAGTGAAGTATGAGAAAAACTGTACTGTTTTCAACGTGTACTTGTTGTCTGATGTTATATGAGGTGATTAGTTTGTGGTTTGCCCTGCAGTACAGTGTTTTGGAATTTGGACTCTAGTGAAAGAGGAGCTAACAATGTTTGTGCTAAGGCCTCTTCATTTTGTTAGTTGCACTATGATATTGTAAATATTGGCACATTTACAACATAAGTTAAAGATTTTACAAAGTTATGCATACAATTATTTTTTTTAAAGAAAAGTGCTTGGATATTTGCTTTTTAAACTATACCATTTTTGTATTAATGTCATGCAGGAAACCAAAAAGAAAGCTGTTGATTTATCAACAAAAAATGTAAAACTTGCAAAAAACAAATGCTGATGAATGTTTTATTTCATATAATCAGCTGAAGAAAATCACCTTCATTTTTGTGCCATTGTTTCATCGTACTGTGTTGTACTTGTGTTTCATATTTGACCATGTCATCCTGGTTGCAATTTGTTGTTTCGCTAGATTTAACATTACTGTAGATTATTGTAAGTGATGTAATAAATATATTTAAAAAAATACACACTGTTCAGTGAGTTTATTTTGGAAATGTGATTAACAGGCTTTAAAAAAATACTTGCAGTTGGTATTGCTTGTTCATTTTGAATCAGTGTTGTCCATCTAACAGTTCACTTAGGGTAAGCACATGGGATTCGTGAATCCTAATGGACTCCTTTAAATAGTAGATGGATTCAGTGCCTTTTTAAAAAATAAACTCTGGGCTCTAGTGTGTAGTTTCAAAAGATCCTTCAAGGAAGAGTTTGGTTTCTAACAAGTCTTTTGGAGACAGTAAATATACTTGCCTTAAATTGCCTATGGGTAAGTTTGTGTGCACACAACAGTATAGATTTGAAGTATGAAGTGGGAAATTAGTGGACTATCCAAAGCAAGGTACCAGCTCCTTGCTGACATCTCAGCAACAGCAGCACTCCTCTTAAGACAAGTATTAGGAAAATATGCCTGTGAAAAGCTGAGTACTGAAACACACCCACGGTGTTTAAGAATAAGTACCTTGTTTTCTTGATATATCTTTCCAGTCTTTAAAAATACGTATTTATAGCCTTATTTTATTTTTTATTTGGCAAGGGCAGGGGAAGAGAGATGTTACAATTTCTGACATGTCATCTGCCAGTCTGATACTTCAGCTGATGTTCAGACACTCTCCTTTGAGGGATCTGTGTGCCCAGTAAAAGTTCTAGTTTTGAAACCCTCTTGGTTGCTATTAAAGAGGTCTGCCTATAAAAGGTGTGCAAACATAGAAAGGAAACAGTACAGTGGAAATGAGGAAGAGTAGAAACAAAATAAATGAGATTTCTGTCTCTACCAAGTAACAGTTAAGAATACCACAAAAGCTTTTAAAATACAACTCAAATAGATTAAAAATAAAAGTGGTGATTGTGCTGTGCTCTTCATTAGGTGGAAGAAGTAAGAACCTCCTTTGATGATCTTTCAATTCTTTATTTTGTAATTGAGTGGAAAATTTTACCTGTGTGTAGCTTCAGAAAAGGAAAAAGGAAACCTTCTTATTGCATCACTGCACATGTAACTTTTTATGTTAACCACAGTATGGATACAACGACAGGTCAACTTCCGATACCATGAATCTGATACTTTTTGTGTTTTAGATCATCAATCTTTTCTGGAGGATGCCAAAGGTTGAATGAGCCAGTCTGAATTATGGCTCAGCTTTGGAAGCAGCTGTTAGGGGCTAGCTGAGGTTAGATTTAAGTTTACTGTTAAATACCATATAGGAAACTATGTTGGCCTTTCAGAATTGCCTTGTTACACAAATCAAATGGCTGTACAAGCAGTCGATGCTGCAGCTTAATAAGAGGATTCTAATAAAACAAACTGATTCAACTTGAAAACTTAACTTCACTCTGTCAGCTCCATTTCCTTGCAAACTATCCCATTTGTCCTGCTGTCCCTCAAAGAAAACCAGCAGAAGTTCCTGAACGGCACACAGTGGATTATTGTTTGTGTCATTTGAACTTACCTCTTCTCCAAGCTGTGTACATCCTGAATTGCATAAATAAACAAAAACTTATCAGTTCCCTATGTAAGGCCTCTCTTAAGTCAAGTATCTAACGAGAGAGGTTCTGATGTAGAACAGTGGATAAGTAGCAGATTTTCATACAATTTTTATTGTTCCTTTCCAGATGAAGCAGTTTATAAATAAGTTTGAATCTCATGTGTCAGTTTAGTGCAGTGTCCAAATTTGAAAATAAAACAATTGCATCATTTCTCTTTCCATACACTGAATTTCATTGGCTTCCATTCTTTCAGCATGAACATTGTGGATTTGATGTTTCTCCCTGAAGTCATTTTTTGCCAGCTCTGTACTGTTTACATGAAAACTTTTTCTCCCAACTGGCTGGGCCAAAAACAATTAAACAAAAGAAAATCAAAACCATCTTTCACTGGATAGAATTGGGAGAGGGAGTTGCGGTGTAACCCCTTCCTTCTTTCTAAATTGAATCATTGAAAACTGAGTTTGTTCTTAAAAGTTGCATCAAAATACATCATTTTACTGTTTTAAACCAGCTGTCCTCTGTTTTACCCTTTGTCCTCTAGAGATGTACCATTTTGTTGTATTGACTCACAGATTTCTTAGCACCATTACATATTGCAGGAATTTTTTAGGTCCTTCAAAGCTACTACCTGCACAGGACTGTTGTCTTTATTTTACTATTAACTGTGATGATATTTAGGCTAAGGAATTGACTTTGTCAGGGGTTCGTGACAGCTACCTTGCAAAGGTTATTTATAACCAGACTGAACACTAGTATGGGCTCCAAAAGAGGTGAGCGTGGTTGCTTAACTGCTTAGTTTTGGTTTTAATGCTATTTACCCTTGCTGAGTTGGCCTTCATCTTATACATATTACAGACACCGAGAGCTTTTTGTATGTTTTATAAATTCTGTAGAATTCTTCGGAATAGGGAAAATCTTAGGAGGCATCATTTAAAGATATTAATATTTCCCTTATCCTGAGCCTCCCTCCTGAATTTACACTTGGTTTGCTAATTTTAATCTTCACTTCATTAAGCCCGTTTCCAAAAGAGCAGAACTCTGCATGAGATCCAAACTTAACGTTACACCTGTGTGCATTTCTGTTACTCACATTTCATCCAGATGCTTCCTTCATGCTAGGAAAATACAAAGGAATCTATTGTTGAGAGACTTTGTAGACTCCATATGCACTAATAAAGCTTTTGAGACGTTTGGAAAATACAGTGCAGTGTTTGGGGTTTAAGACTTAGGAATCTGAATTGCATTAACACACTTCCTAGTGATACTTGTTTGAGTTTCTTTTCGTAACTGCTTATACTGGTAGTCCACAAGAATAGTTCCTGCTGTTTAGTCTGATTTTAAGATAAAGGTGAGTATGGGGAGAGTGAAATTATAGTAATATTTTACTGCCTTTTTTCATGGATTTAACACAATTTCCACTGAGATACAAACTATTTACAAAACAGTTGCTAAATAAATCTCCCAGTGAGACATGGATGAAACTCTATAGCGCTAATGTTTCCATTCACATCAATGAGATGTGTGGTGTGCTGGCCATCTGTTAGATAAACCTGAATAGGATCTGAAATCCTTACACCAAAGACTTGATTTT
This sequence comes from Eurystomus gularis, assembly GCA_013400335.1. Classification (NCBI taxonomy): domain Eukaryota; kingdom Metazoa; phylum Chordata; class Aves; order Coraciiformes; family Coraciidae; genus Eurystomus; species Eurystomus gularis. The sequence continues at coordinate 35,991 of VZZY01000005.1, forward strand.
TTAATGCCATCGCTTTTGTGGAGGTGTGCCATAAAAATGGCCATGTGCTGGCAACCTGTGTAACTGGACCCCTTTAAATCTGTGTAAAAGTGATGACATTTCAAGCACCTCAGCATCTCTTAAAATTAAACCAGCTAATTGCATTAAGGTCTGTGTGTTGAAGAGATTATACTCTTGCTTAGAGTTTGTTTTTCCCCTCTCCCCATCTGCAATATTCCTGATGGAGTCCACAGCTGTGAGAGCAACAGTGTGCACGACAGACTGCCTCACGATTGGCAAGCCAACTGGAAGGAACACGAGACCCACAAGGATTGCTGGACCCGAAGGGCTTTCAGCTTGTGAGAACAACGAGCTAATTAAAGTCTAAATAAATGGAATGTCCTTCTAGCTGAAGTAAAGATAAATAAATAAATAAATGCCTGCGTGTTGTTCTAGAGGCCTGAATAAAGATGAAAATATTTCTGTCATGTTTATCTAGTAACGTCTCTTTAATTGGGAAAGGGGGTCAGTTGGCAGACTTTGTGGATGTGCGCTAATGTACAGTTCCTGATTTCTTTGAAATCTGTTGTTTTAATAGGGGAGGTTCAGTAAAGGTAATTAAAAGTATGTGTTTTCTTCATATTTTTCAATTTAAAAATTTTAAAGTATTAAAAATCTCAGGATGTATTTTTAGCAAATGTCTTCTTAGCTACTGCTTCCTTGTCACTGGTGAGCCCTGCTGCCACTCACACACTGGTGCTTTGCACACACATCTCACTGAAGGAGCTGTACGCTTTGTTTACATACCTGGGCTACAGTATATGCTACTAATGCATCACTTTAGTTCTTCTTCAGTTATGAATATCATCTCAGCCTTCCCATCCTTATGTGGTGTCAATAAGAAAAAGACTAGGGGCAATTAAAAATTTGATTGATGTTTTATTTCCTTTCAGTTTTCTGTGGGCCACTTTTTTTTCAGTTAACTAAACCTAGGCTAAATACATGTTTAGAGAGCTATACCTAAGATAGATATTTAGGAGTGAATTTAATTTCAGTCATGTGTAGGCTATTAAGGCTGTTTGCATTTAAAGTGAAGCACTTCCTGAAGTGCTTTGCTGAAATGGGCCCTCAAAGGGGGTCTAAATTTGGAAGGACTGGGCAGTTGCAGTTCTCAGCTAAACCTCGTATTGAGGGGCCTTGAGAAATTAGGTTCTCAGCTAGAAATTTGAATCTCTCTAGGCACCCATTCTGAGAAGATGTGGCCACCGAGTTAGGTCTCGATTTTCACGTCTCCCATTCTCACAAATGAAAACAATTGGTAAGAGGCTTCGTAAAGAGACTGTCAGACTGCTAAAGAAAGCTGCAGCGGTGTGTAGTCAGCAGTCTTGACCTAACATGTGCTGCAGACTATAATCTCACTAAAATTCAAAGAGCTGAATAAAGTAGTTGTTTGATAATCTGTTGAAAATCTAGCACTAACCTCTTTTTGTGTTGTACCCCTTAAATGTTGTAAAGATTTGTTCCTTATTGTATATCTAACAAATATTAAACATACTTAAATTGTAAATCCTTTAAGAAAACACTGTGGAGTGGGAAAAAAAGTAAGAAATTGGATGCCTGGTGTAGGAAAACAGACACACAGCAGAATGTGTTAAGAAAACATGTTTTCTGCTTATTTTACAAGCAGGAGTGTAAAGGAAACAAATCTCTCATTACATGTGAATAAAAATAGGCTTTGAGAGGGACTTCTCCAGGCATGAGAACTAGCATTTTCCTGTTACCTTGATCCTCGTCTGCTCATTTGTTCAAAAATGAACCAGAGGTAAGTTTTTACTGGGACATCCCACAGAGTAGCACAGGAATAGCACATAAATAAACACGTCCTAATCATGAAATGAGGGCAGCAGTATCTTAGCAAACTGCATAAAATCAGCTGGTGCTCACTTCTTTCGCCAAAAGTAGTCCAAAAAGTGATTAATGCAATTTTTAATTCTGGTCGAAGCTCAGAAGAAATGCTTGAATGGATTAAAAGAATGAGCTGGAGTTGATTAGAGGAAAAAAAGGGCAAGGAATCTCTTGGTAGATGGGATATGCAAGCCCTCAGAATTATGTAGTAAAAAAACAGACCAAGTTCAGCCTTTGCCTAAATCATTTGACCTTAATCTATTGTGGGAGAAATTAAAAGTGAGTCTGTTCAAATGAACTTACGCTGGCCAGCTTTTAACTCTGCTGCCTGCCTTCTCCCTGGCTCCATATTCTGCAAAAATCCCAACTGCTGCATCATTAGTTATTCTTGCTCCAGTTGTTGACTGTGCTCTGCTGCGGTACAACAGAGGGATTGTTACAAAGAAGCTGTATTAAATTCATAAAGTGGATTGGCATCCTGATTGTGGGTATCTAGATGCCTTGCAAACACAAAGAAAGAACTGATAGTGTCAGTTACATATGGTATAGCCAGTAATTTATGTATTACATAGATTGAAGGAGGTAATTGAATACTGCAGCACTTTGTAACCTTTCAGCATGCAAACTATGCAAACCCGAGAGAGTTTAAGTTTTGGAAATCCTCTGAATTCCTCTCACTTATGTTGGAGCACAAGGACCTGAGGTAATGCTCAGTTTTGCTGTAAGTTTAAAGGGCCACTGTTATATTTGTAGCGTCTTCTGGTTTCCTTTGAAGACGGATGAATCCTGAAGATATGTTTGTATAGTTGTTACACAGCACAGGATAAAGGTTTTGGGTGAAATCCAGTCCATCCCGTAAGTCTGTGTAGTTTCATACATTTAGATGTGTGATGAAGCAGGCTTCCTAAAGTATACATGCCGAGCATCTGTACGTAACTTGTAGACACTGGTAGGTGCTTTGCAAGGCTTCCCTCGTGAGATCCTGCCTGCTCTACTCTCGGCATCCTAGCTGGGTGGCTATGAGACTCCTAGAGACTATAGAGATACTGTCCTCCCCCCATTAGCTGTATGGGCAAACATAGACACTTGCTGCTGCAAGTGCTTAAAACTGAAGTACAGACTCATGCCTCGAGCGAGCTATACCCAATCAAATGCTTTTCCAAAAAAGCAAACTTTATTCACCCTGACATTTTATTTTCTCCATACATTTCCACAATGATTTCTCCCTTCTAGAACGCAACTAGGGAGGATTTCACCAGAGGGAGGTTTGCAAAAGTAAGTAATTCTACCCATAACAAAGGCAACAGACGTTTGTGCTGCTAGTGCCTGCTGGGTTAATGATGTTGCTGAGAAAACGGTCTCCTGCCTGCAGAGGGCATACAGCTCCTCAGTTTTCCCTGCCAACACGTGTATGGAATAGGGAAGAGCTAATGGACCACACATAAAAACGTTGCTGCACACTGCTGCACGTGATGGATCAGGGATATCTCCATGTATGCAAGAGCACCAAAAGTGTAATTTCAGTGGAAAAACCGGACTCTGCCCAAGCATCTACATATCCCTCCACCAAAGTAAATTGATGCTTTGCATAGGGAGCACTGAAGCCTCTCCAGAATGTGTGACCAGCAGGAATACCCTGTGCGTACTCGTGCTCCTTAAAAATCATCTGTTTTCATTTGTGTCTCTCCATTTCCAGAGCTCCCAACACAGTGGCTCCTCTACCTCATTAGCATCCACCAAAGTTTGCAGCTCTATGGATGAAAATGATGGACCTGCAGAAGGTAACATTTGAAGGCTGACATTTCAAAACAGTCAATGCAGTGATAACAGCAGCTGTGTAGGAAATGAGTCATTCTTCCTGCCGGAGAAGGTGGGAGCGTTACGGGCTCGATGACTCTCCGTGAGGAGGCTCGTCAGTCTTAGCAAACCAGTTAGGTTCACTCTGGTTCAGATTTGATCTGGACATCGCTGTTCAGAGGTGTTTTTATTGCAGGATATTCGAGATAGTAGTTCTGCAGGTGACGCAGTGCTGACTGGATTACTTCAGTAATTGTCTCATCTGTCATGGTACTAAATAACATAATGCTGTCCTGGGTCTTTACTCAAGAATTATTACTCTCACTGTGTACACTGCTTTGAGCAAGTTGGCTAAGGGATAGTGTCTGCTCGGATACTGCCAGTTCACACGCACATATACATAAGTGTGTGTGTATGTTCCCGTCTGACAGTAACTCCTCACACTGCCTGTGAATTCAGGCAAACCCCAGCCTCCTTGTACCGTAACATTCACTTTCACTACTAAACTGGAACAAAGGACAGATAAAGATACAGTTACAAGCGCTGTCTTAAAGAGGGTGAACTCAAGTCACATTTCTGAGAGGCTTTTTTTTTTATGTTACAATATTTATACAGTAGTTTGTATCAGCTGCAGTTTACAGTCAGCTTTTAGAGGCATGTTAGATATTTGTAACATGCTATTTCAAATATATTTTTAAATAATGGTACATGAATGAGCACTAAAACACATGAAACTACAAACTTTTCTTATGCTTAGACACAGTGTAATGCAATTTTACCTAAACATCTGGTGCCCAGGTTGCATGCGAGGTAGTATTATTGAGAACATTTGTTTAAAAACTAAATATTTAATATTGGGGGAGGGGGAGAACTAGCACTTAGCACATGAGGAGTTTTATGGATGTCTCAGTTTACAGGATGTAATAAAATAAGTGCTTGAGTGTTGGACTTCTTTGGTACATATATTTAATCATGCTATGTCAAGGAGTTCCAACCCTTTTTGGAGGCTGGTCTGCGCTTGTGCAGATCACAGAGGCCTTTTCATAATTAAAAAAATACAATTTTGGTTTTGTCCTGGGGGCATATTGCAATGGGAATGGTAAACTATGTAACACTCGAATGGTGGTATGTTTGAGCCCCCAGAAGTCTTATTTTTCATTATTGTATCTGTGTGAAACCTGTTGAGTATATACAATGTCAGCAGCATGGTTTCACTGTACAGTAAGTGAGATACTGACTCTGAATGGTTTCCAGGCTCCTCAACCATAGACTTAAAATGCGTGTTATATGCAACATCTGTGTTTCCTTCACTAACAATAAAAATGTACTAATGATTCTTTCAGAAGTGTTGGAGGAAGGTTTCCAGGTCCCAGCATCGATAGCAGAGCGATATAAAGTTGGAAGGACTATAGGAGATGGAAATTTTGCTATTGTGAAGGAGTGTATAGAAAGGTGAGGAGGATAATATGCTTATTACTGTAAAAAATAATGTCATGCTTTTTCTAGGTCATGTCTTTATTTGTAGAATACAGGACATGTAATAAGGTAATGTCTCAATGCCAGACGGAAAAACTAGACTCATGTCCTCTCGTATGAAAAAATGAGTGAGTCCAAGGGACAATCTATGAGTTTAATTCTTTGTGGGTTTTATTTTTTTTTCTGCTGCAGTCCCCATGATTTTAGCAGCTCTTTGTGTTAAATCTTTCTTGTTGCACTGAAAACATCTTTTCTTGCAGTCTATTCTGGCAGCTCTCCCTTTACATTAGACCAATGAAACATTTCACATGTAAAGATATCAGGAAGTTTTGTGGTGATGGTGTAGTCTTGGCAGTCAGCAAAGGCCTGACTTTGGCTACTTTTATTCTGCTACACTGAGGAGTAACCTCTTCTATGTTTATCTTTAATTAAATGGGCATTTATCTCCTGCTTGCCTGCTTTATGCCGTTGTATGATCTCCGTCCAACTTTAGGAGGCTGCACAGCAGACATCAAAATATAACTTCTTCAGTGCCCTTTACTGTTAAGAGGTGAAAACAGTCACCTTTAAAGACTGATTTTAGACATCCACTCTGGACTAGAGAAGTCACAAGTCACCTCAAATGTCAGTATGGCTGAAAGCGTCCAGGTTGACTAACTCAGGTGTTGGTTTCTAAATCTGGTCAGGCAGGTCATGAACCAGTTTTGAACTGGCACTGCCCGATGTTAAGAGTGTAAAAAATATGGAACAAAGACAGAAATGCTCTGAGCAGAACTGCTGGTGCCTTTTGGTGGTATTGTTGAAAATAGTATACAGAGTAAAAAAGATGGAAGATACCTGTATGTGAAATGATTGTAAGATTGCTTGTGTTAGCTAGCAGCAGTACAGAGAAGGCATAAAAACTGCCAGAGCTAGACGTGTCAAAAAAAAAAAAAAAAGAACAACGGAGAGAGGCTTTACGTCCCATATTACCATATCCTAGAGAGGAGACTCTTATGGAAGACTGTAACCTCCCCTTTGGGCCAAAGAAAGAACTTTTGCTCTTCAGCCTGTAAGAATGTGATATTAACCCTAGAGGGTGATATTAATCCTAGAGGAATGTGATATTAACCCTAGTCAAGATTAGATCTCATGGCAGATGATGATGAATTAGCTTGGCTGGTTTTAAACTAGAGTCTCTCTGGAAGAAGACAGGTCCCATTCTGCACCTCAAAGGATCTGGCAAGTCAGAGACCACAAAGACAGCTGTTGGGAAAAGGAGGAAGAATGGATTTTGTATCAGCTGACAGTGTGTTTGTGGGACTTGGCCAAAGGTCTTGTGAGGCCTTTAAAGCTCTGTCAGAGTGAGTTCGTAGTGGAGTTGGTCATCTGGAGGGTGATGGCTATTCAGAACAACCCCAGAGTCTGAACACTAAAGTGGGGAACATGGAAACCTAGAGGAAACAAAGCAAAACAACATGAAAACAAGAAAGCACTGTAAAACCCTATGGAGGGGGCATGACTGATGAAAAGCATGGGTGAAAAGATATAACTAAGAAAAGAGAAAAAGGCAAGCTAAAAGTAAAGTGAGCAGTGACTGAGAGAAACACATTACAAGGTAAAATAAAGAAAAGGTTGAGTTTTTGATACACTGTCATTCAGCTGAAAATGCCAGTTGTGCTGAGACAGTTAAATGTGCTAGTGTGCTTTTTACAACTCTTCCTCAACCTGAGAGAAAAGACATGAGCAACATTAAATATACATCCCACCACACCTAAAATTAATACTGATCACAATATCCTTGAGAACTTAAAGGAAAACTCTTTCCTGTCCTCTTGTCTATCCCACTGGTCCCAGAAGTATCCAATGACTTGACATACCTAGTGAGTATGTGCTCAAATAACATGGCTACTCAGGTATTCCCATACATGATGTTATGTCTCTGAGCTGTACTATTCCATAGAGCCCATGTGTGTCAGAGAGTTACTACTTTGGGAGAGCTTGAAAATTAAAGTAGAAATATTTCTGTTAGTTCCCACTTCTAAAGCAGTATACCCTTGCCATCACAAGTGTAGAATGAGAAATTAAAGGCTCAGAGGGTAAATTAAAGCCAGTACATGTAAAACCTTTTCAGAAACATTCTTCACAGTCTTTCTAAGCAAAAAACACCTCACTTCAAAGTCTGATATGTCCATCATTTGCAGAGCCAGAATTGATGGGGTGATACTTGGAACAGAGGACTTTTCCACTTTCTTCTGATGTACAATTCCTGTGTGCATTAGACTTCAAAGGAATAGCGCCATGAGGTGTTAAGCAAGTAGGAATGGGTCTTGTTACACATCTTCACTGATCACAGGGATACTTCTTCTCCATAGCTGTGGAGACCAGCCCGTGTGGACTGGTTAGCCACTCTGACACTTCGAACACGTTCACAGGTGTTCTCCTCTGACAATGAACAGTCCAAAAAGAAACTAAAAGCCATCTTCAACATTTTCACATGAACACTTCTAAATCCCACTCTGTGTGTCTATGAATGCACGGGCACACTCACACACACACAAATTCGTTTAATGCGCGCACAAAAATAATGAAGATAGATTTTTGTCTCCAGTGCAATGGAAATCTCGGTGAACTTTGCAAAAGGTTAAAGCAGGCAGAGAATGTGGCACAGAGCCCTGTTAGGAACTAGAGATCTAACTCTGTGCTTTGCGGTAGTGCTGTAGGTCCAGACTTTTATCCAGCCATAACATGTTTCCTACTTTGTGTGGCACCATTTTATTGTTTGGGTTGAGTGATAGGTGAGAGGCGATATGCCCGTTTCACTGTGAGTTTCTGGCATGGCCATGCATATTTTTTGGCGGATGTGTAAGTTGCAGTGCTGCTGACAGCCTGTGGTTCTGCAGCTTTTTAGAGGAAAGGATTTGCATTATCTTAGCTTTAATTTTCTTTTTACCAAAACAAAGAGCAGTCAGAGTTGTCATCTGCTTGTTACATATCTGCTCCATCATATGCTCAATTTGTCCTGTGGTGTTTTTGTATATGTTCATTTTTAACTTTCAGATACTTCCAAATTCTGACATTTCCTCACCAGCTCAGATTTCCCAGTGTTTTGGAGTATATGGAGTCTCCCATGGCCAACAAAAACCATCAATTTCCTTTCTCATGACAGAAAGGAAGCATTCTTAGGGCAACCAAGCAGCTTGAAAGAGACGCCTATTGAAAGAGGGCATATTTTGTCTGAGTCTGAACTCCAGATATCTTAATTTCTAATATTCCTTCTTCTACCTCCTCCTACCATTCCATAAAAATAGTGTCCATATATCTCTGCCCATTCCCTTACTGAGCTGGGACTGTAGCCATCAAAGAGCAACACTGGGAAGAGGCACCCCACATGAGTCTTTGCTCAAGCCTTAAACAGCCATGTTGTACTTTTTTTCCAAGTCATAAACCTCATCATTCTGTGGGATTTCTTAGCACAGCCTTTTAACTGATGTCTTAATACAGACTGTCTTTGCCCCCTGCTGACCTGGGAACTCAAACAGAATAGGTATTTTGGGTTGGTTTTTTTTTTTTCTTTCTGCTGAAATACCTATTTTCCTTTAAATTAATACTTAGTGGTACAGCATCGCCAGAGGAGTTCTCCATGCTTAAAGATGACAATGAAAATGCCCAGTCATTTTCCTGATGCGGTGCTTTGAATTTATGACTCACTTTGCATGTCATGTTTGACAGACTGCACAGTTTTAAGCACATTCATTTCTCTAACTTATTATATATCAATTTAATGTATCAGTTTACATATGTTTTGCTAAATGCAGAATTAAAAACATCACCCCATATGCTTGAGTGTTTTTTTTTTTCTTTACTTTGTAACCAAACATATGCCTAAGGGCAATTTAATCAACTTTTGTAAGCTGTTTAGACTTTTATTATAAAATGAAAGCAATTCAGTAAGAGCTTTTTCTTTTACTACCCATTATCCATTTAACCTTATAGTGAAACTAGACTTTCTGAACAGAGCTTTCTGGTTTCATCCTTACAGCTATCTTTTGGTTTTGTAACTCAAGAAATTGAAGTTGATGCTGTTAACTTGTCTACAAGCTTATTCTTATATTTTAGCATTCTATATAATATATATATATGTGTGTGTGGTAGTAATAAATATTATATGCTTAAGAGGAAATACACTTAAGAGGAAATACGTTCTCATCCTGAATTGATTTTCTGTAATTTCTTACTGTGTCCAGAACCCTTCATATTCTGTCCTACAATCATATTTAACTCTGCTAAATATCATGTACTTACTAAATACATAAAATACTATTCCATGGACCGAATTTTTTCTCATAGCAATTGTGTGTGCAGGTGTGCAAACAAATGACTTTGCATTTTAAGTAAAAAACAAAAGTATTTCTTTGTATAATAGAAAACAAAACTCTTTGGTTTAGAAAAGACTTGGATCTGTAAATACTATATAATGTTTTTACATAAAAGTGCAGAAGAAATAAAAATTACCACTACAAAGTGAAAAAATCAAGTTAATTTGTTTTGAAAACATCAAAATATCTTCATAAAAAAAAAAAAACCTTAATGCTTTTTTCCCAGTCACAGGTATTCAATAAATTTGGCTTAAGTTCACAATTCCAGTCAAATCCAAGCTTCATTTCTTGACAAAACAAATACTCGAATAGAATTCTTACTGTGCTCAAATAAAAAATACAGACTTGATGGAAAAAAACATTCAATGTGATTGAACTTTTTTTTTTTTTTTCTCTTTCCTCAGATCAACTGGTAGAGAATATGCTCTGAAAATAATCAAAAAAAGTAAATGTAGAGGAAAAGTAAGTACAAAAAAGAACCATATGAGACCAAAAGATTTTTTTTTTTTCAAAGAAACATTTCGTGAGAGATCGATTTGAGAAGCTGTCAATATTTGTCTTCTTCCTGGCAAGTGTTAGAACCTTTTTGGTTGAAGCTTTTGCCTGCTCTCTGGAGACCCTTGGAATACCAGTATAAAAAGCTGCAATGTGCCTTTCTAGACACATGTGTTGATTCTCCAGTTGGCTGGTTGTGTGTGCGCCCTCCTTTTGCTCTTCACCCCTGTAATTATGTCCTCTAAATTTCATAATTCCAGATGTTATAGAAAACAGAAAAATAATACTAATAATTATAACAACATCAGTCACTGTGTCTAAAGAGTGTGCAAGGTTAATTAAATTGATGTCAGTTTTATACCAAGTGACTGTCAGCTTTTGAAATCTATAAGAAAAGGTTCTCTGAGAAGCTGCTATCATATTTTTAAATAAAGAGCTTCTGCATCAGAGAAAAAATTTCAGAAGCTTTTTGCATCAGAAACATGTATTTGATGCAAATTTGCGTAAGAAATATGTCTTTTTCTCCATTTATTTCTCTATGTTCCAGTCTTTGTTCTTCTTTCTATCATCACACTGATGTTGTTTCTAGACATGTTCCTTCCATATTGCTGGAGGCAACATCTGTTATGTTTTTAAAAGATCCTGAAGAATCCGTACAGGTTCCAATTCTCTTTGCTTTTTCTACTGTGAAAGTTTTTTCCACCAACCCATAGTTATTAAAGATTTATTTTGTGTGGCAGGAGCACATGATCCAGAATGAGGTATCTATTTTAAGAAGAGTCAAGCATCCCAATATTGTACTTCTGATTGAGGAGATGGACATGCCAACTGAGTTGTACCTTGTCATGGAACTTGTAAAGGTGAGTATTTTGGAGACAAGCTGCTTATTAAGAATTGTTTCAACCATAGTGAGAAATTTCATAGGTACTGAAGCTTACGAAAAGTCATGAAGTCATAGAATAATTGAGAATGGAAGTGGTCTCTGAAGGTTGTCTTGTCCAGCACTTTACTGAAAGTTGTGTCACCCACTGCTAGATTTTTTTCTTTTTTTCAGAGCTTTTGAGTATTTCAAATATTTATCTAGCTTTCTGTAAGCCTCATCCAGAAGTGCTCTGTGGATGGTAGTTTGGAGATTGCCAGTTTTACATGCTCACCCAAAAGAATTCTCTTTAAAATCTTTTATTTCATGGAAATGCATCTGCCTTGAGGTGAATAGAAAATACACCCAGTTCAAATAGCTGTAAATACCTGCCTTCAAAATTCAATATTCTTTGATAAAATAGAGTTTAATTAAATTTTCTTAGTTTATGTTAAACTTAAACAATATTACCTGTCTTTTTCTCTGATTATTTATATTAACACTTTGTCAGGCTTGCCTCCTTGATAATAATCTAAATTTAAACTGGATGAGGGGGAAAGTGGAAGAGAAAAACCTGCTATTTAAAGCATGGCTCTATTCTGAAAACTAGGTTTGTGAATGCAGTATTTTATTTTTGGGATCCTATTTATTCTTCATAATAACTTCCAGATCTCATGCATTTATTTCACTCACTGGTGGAATTACCGATTCAAACTGGATTGTGAAACTCAGACCAGGTCATCTCTTACCCCCATACTGTCAACAGTGCAGTGAAGGATGTATGAATTTAGCTCTCAGTTCTGGTACCAATACGCAAAGTATGTCACTGTGCATAAAAGGTGGTAAAAATACATTTGAGTAAATGGTACAAATTAGGACAGAAAACCGCTGAGGACATCTTGTCCTCCATACTTGAACAGAATACACCTGTTTTTCACATTCACTAATGGGATTAACGATTCTCCTTCCTTCCTCAACTATTCTGTGGGAAGATCTTTCCAACAGTCACCTCCATTTCTGTATCTTGATCAGCACCTTCTCTTGAGCCAGCCTATCATGCCTACACCTGGGAAATCCAGTTTTAAGTGTTTAAGGACAAAGATTACAATAGAGCTGTGCAGCAGCAGAATTTTTCTGCAGACCTGTTGTGTGTAGGGTTGATGGTCGGACTCGATGATCCCAAGGGTCTTTTCCAACCTGAATTATCCAATGATTCTATGATCCTATGTGTGTATTCTCAATGTGAGCAAATCAGTCTCTCTGAACCCTGGCATCCAGATCACTTCCACTTATGTTAAATTAAAAGTCGGGTCACCTTCAGTAGACATCCTCTGTATCTGTGGTTAGAAACAGGCACCACCAGAGGTCATGAGAGAAAGCAATTTTGGCAAGCAGGATTTTTACCTGCTTTGTTCTGGTTGTAGATAGAGATTAGGGAATGCTCTTCATGTAGACACTTCATTGAGATGTTAGGTAGGATGATCCCAGGTCCAAAAGCTTCTTGAAGAAATTCTCAATCTCTGGGCTGAAATGTGAAAGGAAGGAGAATGCAAAGTTTTTTTGTTTGTTCCATTATTCCCCATGGCCTGTGGCAGCAGCAGTGACACAAGCCACATTCCTAGTGCAGAGCAGGGAGGCTGCCAAGTGTGGCCTATGGGTGGATGGCCACAGATTTTCCCTGTCCTTGTGGCAGGTCGAGACAGCCTTGTTATCCATGAGAAGCTCAGGCCATGCCCCACATCTTAGGAGGTGGCAACATTGTCCTCTTAGGTTTGAGCCTGCCGGATGCCCTACTTGGCTTGAGTGGTGCTATGGAGCCTATGGTCCCACTAGCCCTACTAGCCACTACCTCCAAGCTCTGAGGAAGTACACTGGGACATGCAGGTGGCAAGGAGCTGATAGGATATTTAACATCCCCATTTTTTCTCTGATGGAGAGGTTAAATCCTAAGAAAAAAAACAAAATACTGGCACTCTTCCATGCCACAAATCCCTCTATGTAACCATTCCCAAAAGAATTTCCTCACCTTCTTCATAGTCACAGCCCTCTCTTGCACTCAGGAGTGCAATGTGAAATATCACAGCTTCAGATCAGATGCTGTTAGCCATCTAATGCTATCTTGATCATAATTACTGCACTTTTCTATGATAAGTGAGTTCACTCTGAGATCCATGCTACTGTAGGTATTTCCCAGTGTCCATAAGAGCTTGTTCAAAGCTACCTTGATACTCTTGCACAGTGTTCTAATCTAACGTAGCCACAGCTTCAGCCTGCATTGACAAATCCTTCATCTTGGCCCCATGAGGTGTGCTAAGAAGTAAAAGCTGTGCCTTGTCTAACATGCCAAGACATAAGCACGTAGATGGTTTTATGGGTGCAACCTGCTGTGCTATTCATGCTTGAAAAACGTTCAAACTTAGTCTCCAGTGGATTTTTAATCAAAGTAATACATAGCTAAATAAGAGAGGAGGGGACCGACAACTCTTAACAAAATAAAAAGCCTAAAAGGTGTATATGAAGAAAACCATTCATTTTATTCACTTTCTGGAAAACTCTGTTTTCTTGCACTCTTTCTTACTCTTCAGGCTTACTGCACATACTAAGATATTTATGCTTTTAGAAGGGCTTTATAGACACCTCTAGAGTTTAGATATCCTAGAGAGCACTGTTTTCACATTCTTTACTTTTATATGAAATAATAGAACTTTAGAAGAAATATCCTGATCCTGGGAAATCAACTTTGTTTCTTCAAAGTAAACATATATTCTTTAATATTTAACTGAGGAAAAAAAACCTTGTTATACTTTATGGGCACCAGGGAAAGTATTCCTGGGAAGACACTAATTGTTAATTCACCAATTGCTGACTGTTACCATTTCGTAGTATTCACTGTTAGAATTCATTAACCATCTGTTATTGACTGACTTTTGAAAACCTGACTTTAAATCAAACTCACAGACAGGAAAGAAATTAAAGTAGAAAAGGCTTGATACTGCAGAGCACGGTTTCAGTTAATATCACCCTGCATTAATTGGCAGTAACATGTTTGACATAAGTGGCTGCTGCAAATACTGCCCTCACCTCGTGGCAGATAGGCCGGTCATTGCTTTGTAAAGTGTAAGAAAAAGCACTTCATAAATACAAATATAAACACATTGCAAGTGGTGCTTGTAAAAGGAAGCAAGGACCTGATTTCTGGCACATTGCCTTTTTAAACAGCGAAACAAAATTGTTATTCAAACCTAACAGAGGTTTGGCCAATTTAACAAGCAAGATTTATTGCAGAGTTTCCTTTACTGCTCCAGGATATGATTTCACTTTTGCAGAAGAAAAGAGAGATTATATCATTTACATAACAAGGTAATAAATAAATAATTGGTTACTGTACTTCCAAATATACTTCCTCATGTGCGCAGATGATAAAAACTGCATTCAGAGGTTGCTAGTCCAATTTCACTCCAGAACAGGGGGTTTAAGACTGAAATGTCATCCTGAACTCACCCCTTGTGCCTGAATAAATGATAGTGACCTGCTGTGTGAATCAGCTAAGCAGAACCTTGCAGGTTAAAGTGCTCTTCAGGGAAAAGGAAATCTGAAAACAATTCTGCCTGATACAGCTGTCAGCTCTGTTAACTCTTTCTTGGGTATCACCTCTCTTTTAGCTGCAGAGAACCCCACAGACTAAATATATGCTCTCTTTTCTTAGCAGGCTACCTGATGAGAAACTTTACCGGGTAAAGGAGACTGTTTAAGTGGAGAAAATTACTCTGCTTCAGCTTGGCTAGACCATCTGCTAATGTGCTCTGCAGCCTCCATCTTTTTCTGAGTTTAGATTTCTCTTGTGCATGACCATGTGTACTTTTTATTCTGACTTTAGGCCAAACTTTTCCTTTCCCTTTTGAAGGTTTGACTTCTTTCCTTCTTGCCCCTCATATCTCAGCTTGGACTGTTTTCTTTGTTTGGAGGCACATCTTTTGCTGATGTTATTGACACTTCTCCTGAGCATCTGGAACAGGTTAGATAAGACCAAAGATCTGTTTAATACACTACCTCATGTTAGAAAGCAGCTGGTACAGGGTCTTCACAGGAAGGAGCTTAGGGAAGATAGATTATTTATCCCACATATTTTGCCACATGCTGATATCTAATACGCAAGGATCAGATAATGCCACGAAGTACATGGTATTGGACTTCTGCCAAATATTTGGCCTTTCTCTCTAATCCTCTATCTGGTTTAGCTTGGCCTTTTATTCCTCCTTTTCCTTAACACTCTGTATCTTGATGTATCTTGATCAGTCACCAGCCAGAGAAAGAGGTTTTGATGTGGTCCAGATTTGACAGTGGTTGGCTGCAAGCAGTTTCCAAAGCTGAGGTTTTGCATCTAGAGTGGGAATAAACCTGCCCTGGAAGATTTCAGCTGTACCTCAACAAAGCAAAATTTTTAAAAGTTTGTTTGGATTTTTTTAACACAATGTCTGTCGTCTCACGATTGAGTCTTTGCTGGTTGTCTTTTCCTGCTTTTTTCTTTGTAGCTATGATTCCTGGAAAAATTATTTTTTTGTTTCTTCCCCCTCTTCCTTTCTTTTAGTGAAAACAGTGTTTACTCTGGAGCTGAGCCTTAAAAAAAAAAACAACCTAGCAAATAAGTTGAGGCTGTTGATAAAATCATGAGAGTTGGCAAAGCTAAGACTCCTCTGTGGCCTTTAGAAAATACCTACATTTTCTTTAAAATAGAGTTTCCTGTGACATTTTTTTCTTGATGTTTTGACTGCGGCAGGATTTTTTTCCATTGTTTTTGTAGAATTATCCTTTCCAGCCACTTTTTTGTTTGTTTCTTGGTCTGTGTTTTCTTTATGGTACTTCTTTGATTTTGACCGAAGGCCCAATACCTCTGAGTAGTATCTCTCAAAAGATGATTGTTTTTAACCCCACTCTGTCAAACTTCCTCCTAGATCTATTCTTTAAATTTATTTTTTGGTCTTCCTCCAAACACTTACATGTTCTTCTTCCCACTTGCCAGTTCAGCTCTGGAATTACAGTCCAAATGTCATAGCTACCTCAGATCCTGGCAAAGATCATTTCAACTTTGAGGACTTCCACTTTATTTTCCTTCCTTCCTTCCTTCCTTCCTTCCTTCCTTCCTTCCTTCCTTCCTNTTGCTCTCTTGTTTCCTTGTTGCCATCCTCCCTTGTTTTCTTCCCTCCTCTCATTTTCTTCTTTTTCTTTCACTAGCAGTTGCTTTTAGCTGAATTCAACAGCACAATGAGCTGGAAAAAGCACAAGCCGCCATCTGTATTTGTAGCTATGGTGAAATACTAATGTTAATTCTTAAATGTCTTCCAGTACAATTGTCTGACATATATGCTGGAAAGTTCTTCAGTATTAGCTGCAAGAAACATCACACTACCAGAAACTTCCCTATCTTCTGTAGAAAAAGTGGTTTCTAAATTCCACATTTTCAAAGTTTTATGAGATGAAAACAGGCTTTTAAAATATGCTAGCAGCAATGACAGGTAGCCAGCTTGAGTTTTACTCAAAGTTCCTTCATCTTTCTGGAGTTCAGTCATGCTTTGAGCAAAAAATTTGATGTCAGCCTGTTTGTGATTATAATAAAGAGTGGCAAGGGTTAGTACATGGCACTGTGACAGGCAAGTATGTAGGCATGCCAGAAATTTGCAACAGGGGCTCTGAACACACTGGTTGGTAAGTGCTGGACGTGTTACAAAAGCAGCAGCAGGTGGGAATGGTTTGCAGTAGAGACTCCATCCACTTGGCTGACCAACTAAGCCATGACAAATAGTTCTGAATTACTGATATGTTGAGCTATGGGGGAATGTCAACAGAGAAGCCATAGTTTATAGCTGCAAGGAAACTGTGCTGCGCCTCCCTCCTCTATAAATGATGCTCCTTAATCTTCCCTAAATTTTTCAGTCGTTTCACAAGCAGTGTTGCTCATATGCCATGGTCATTTTACTCCAGGGAGGAGATCTTTTTGATGCTATTACTTCCACCAACAAATACACAGAACGAGATGCCAGTGGGATGCTTTACAATCTGGCCAGTGCCATCAAATACCTTCACAGTCTGAACATTGTTCACAGGGATATCAAGCCGGAGAATCTACTGGTAAGTGAAGATTCAGCTTTCAGTATTGTTGATAACTTGAGATGTGTGAGGGAAGATCTGCGCTTCTTCCTCCTTCCACATCTGCAATGTTTATTTCAGTCTTTTAAGTCATTGATCTTTTAATTTTAACCTTAACATTGTAAAGCTCTCCTAAGAATAACAGCTATCACAAAAAGTACGGTAGCATAAGTTGGTATGTCTAGACTGTTCCCCAGGACACAGCGGCAGAGCTGTTCCAGGTCTCACTAGAAGTACCCTTTTAGTAAGCTGCCGTGTAATTTCAAGCTTCTCATAAATACAAAGTGTTCTCTCCTCAGTAGACTGTTCTGTACATCTGTCGCTGCAGTTCAATTTTAAAAGTGTAGTGGAGGTAAATATTGTGGACCACAAGACAGGGACCAGGGGTGAAAAGTCCCTTCCACTGTAAGAGATCAGGTTCATGACCACCTAAGGAACCTAAATGTACATAAGTCTATGGGACCTGGTGAGATGCCTCCTAGAATCCTGAGGGAATTGACTGATGTGGTTGCTAAGCCACTCTCCATGATACTTGAAAAGTCATGGTAGTCAGGTGAAGTCCCTGTGACTGGAAAAGGGGAAACATTGCACCCATTTTTAAAAAGGATAGAGAGGATAACTCTGGGAACTACTGACCTGTCAGCCTCATCTGTGTTCCTTGAGAAGATCATGGAAAGGGGGGCTCCTAGAAGCTATGCTAAGGCACATGGAGGACAGGGAGGTGATTTGAGACAGCCAGCATGGCTTCATCAAGGGTGAGTCATGCCTGATCAGCCTAGTGGCCTTCTATGATGGAGTGACTGCATCAATGGACAAGGCAAGAGCTATGAATGTTGTCTACCTGGACTTTCTCTAAGGCCTTTGTCTTGGTCCCCCACAATCTCTAAATTGCAGACAGATGGATTTCATGGGTGGACTATTTGGTAGAAAAGGAATTGGGTGGATAATCACATCCAGAGTGTAGTTGTCAATGCCTCAGTGTCCACCTGGAGACTGGTGACAAGTGATGTCCCTCAGGAATCTGTACTGGGACCAGTACTGTTTAATATCTTCATCAATGGCACAGGCAGTGGGATTGAGTGCACCCTCAACAAATTTGCAGATGATACCAAGCTGAGTGGTGTAGTTGACATGCCAGAGGAACAGGATGCCAGAAGGACCTGCACAAGCTTGAGAAGTGGGCCTGTGTGAACCTCATGGGGTGCAACAAAGCCAAGTGCAAGATCCTGCACCTGGGTCAGGGCAATCCTTGGCATCAATACAGGCTTGGAAATGATGGGATTGAGAGCAGCCCTGCAGAGAAGGACTTGGGGATACTGGTGGATGAAAGGCTAGACATGAACCAACAATATGTGCTTGCAGCCCAGAAGGCCAACAGTATCCTGGGCTGCATCAAAAGAAGTGTGTCCAGCAGGGCGAGGGAGGTGATTCTGCCCCTCTACTCCACTCTGGTGAGACCCCACCTGGAGTGCTGCATCCAGCTCTGGAGCCCCCAGCAGAAGAAAGACATGGACCTGTTGAAGAGGGTCTAGAATAGGGCCACAAAAATGATCAGGTGGCTGGAACACCTGTCCTATGAAGACAGGCTGAGAGAGTTGGGGTACTTCAGCCTGGAGAAGAGAAGGCTCCAGAGACCTTATTGCAGCCTTACAGTACTTAATGGGGGCCTGTAAGAAAGATGGGGACAGTCTTTTTAGCAGGGCCTGTCGTGAAAGTATAAGGGGTGATGGTTTTAAACTGAGGGAGTGTAAATTTAGACTAGATATAAGGAAGAAATTTTTTACAATGAATATGGTGAAACACTGGAACATGTTGCCCAGAGAGGTGGTAGATGCCCCATCCCTGGAAGCATTCAACTCAAACTATTCTCTGAAAAAAAAAAAAAAAATAAAATATATATATATATAGTGCCTTAATCATGTAGTATGACAGAGCACAATCAGGAAGAGACTTCAGTGTCCTTCCTTTCCCTGTTGCATCTCCCCAGTAATCCAATAACACTTTTTATTAAGCCACTTTCCTGAATAGCCTAAGCCTTCCTTTTCCTAACTGAGTCTGTGTGAGCACTATCCACTGAAGACAATGAAAAACATACCCTGGCAATTAGTCCTTCTGTGAATTTTGCTCTCTTGAATGCAGCAATTGTGTTCTCCAATGTTCTTCCAAGAAATTAATTTCTCAGAAGATTATTTCACTGTTCTCTGAGTTTTCCCAAATTTACTGACATGTTCCAGTATCAAGATCTCCCAAGTCTCCATATATTCTGTAACAATAAAACAAAGCTTAAGATACCTAGAATATCAGTTCTCTCAGTTGTGTGCTCTCTGCCATGACTTAGTGCCTTTAGTCCTGCTTGAGACTTCAGAGGTTTTATGGGAAAGTTGACTCAGGTAGATCTCACTAAAATTCTAGGGAGTAGAATTTTTACAGTTGAGGTTCCTCTAATGGCAAATGCCAAAAGCTAGCATTTGATTCACAAATTATATTAGTTCTCTAAGGTTTATCAGGTCCTTGAAAGAAACAAATGCTGTTTTAGAAGAGTGCTTGGGAACCAGCCTTACCTGAGTTCTGGCCCTGTCTCTGACATTGGCTGTTTGTGACCTTAATGTCTCTTAACCTTTCTACTTTTATCTTCTTACCTGTCAAATGGGATGGGTAGTCCCTTGTATCACAAGATTGCAATTTGGGTTGTTTTTGTGACGTTTATAAAACACTTCTAAAATGCCATATGAGTCTCAACCTCCCTGTTGCTAAAGACCTGCTTGTTCTCTATAGCCTGCATTTACCCTGGAACCCTTCACCTAAGCGGTCATGCCAGTGCTTTTCCCTTCTTGTTCTTGTGCTGTAGCTCTCACGCCGTTACTGTCATAGTCTTGCACCTGCAAACCCCAGTAGTGTGTTACAACATGTTCTCCTGGCTACCGGTGTGAGAATCAGCCTTTCCCCTGCTGTCCTTTTCCTACCCGTGGGTTGCAGCTTTAGGTTTAAAGGAGCCTGTAACAGGCCTGCCCAAAGCAAAGCAACCAATTGGGGCAACATCCGCTCAGATCAATACGTGACCCAAGGCTGACAGCCCCGTTTGTTAAAAAAACAATAGGGAAAATGAGCAAGGCCTGACAAAAGCTATAGAGAAAGAAGAAAAAAAAAATGGGTGGTGAAGGGGACCATGCTGCTCTGGAGAGAGTGCCCAGAGGAGGACGCTCATCTGGAGCCTCCTTATTGTATCTCTTCCCAGCTCCTGGGAAAGCTTTACTTTCATCTCCCTCCTTCTCTCCTTTGGTTTTTTCCTTTTTCCACAAAAGTAACTTTTGTGCTTAGAGCTGATGTGTGCCACCAGCTATAAACCCTGCTGATAAATCTTTGTGCGTGTGAACCGTCCAAGAGTTTAGAGTATGCTGAATACCTGTGATTTTTTAGCAACTTCTTTTTGTTCTCTGGAGAGTGTCTTCCATGTTTTAATTGGAACATTTTTCATAATTGCTGCTATTTAGCACATTTATTTTGTCAAGTCATGGGATGTCTTTATAGCCATATAATAAACCCTAGAGAACAACTTCTCTGACTGTTGCCATCTGCACTGATCACAAGAGCAGCTTAGAAAATTCTGACAGTCTTTATAGTAATAGGATACATATGGTGGCACACAATTATGTGTGGCTGCATTCAATTAGTGTTGTACAATTACACAGTTTTATTGCTTAGTTAAAACAGTGAAAGCACTACATAGTGGGTAATTTGCACTAATCCCCATTTCTTTAATTGCCCTTCAGTATTTAAATGCAGTGGAACATATATAGTGTTTGTTCTGAATAACATGAGCATTAAATTATCTTTCACATTCCTTGACTGGCAAGTAACATACCACAGCTTCACATTGGACTCCTTTTTATATGGAGTTATAACAGGGTGAGGAAAAGTTACTTTCTTGAGTTTTACAAGTCAACTGAAGTAGTTTTCCAAGGAAAGTAATTCCTGGAAACAGATGGGGCAAAATACTAGAAAATGCACAGCACCAAATCTTCTGCACTGATAAATATTGCCAAACAAGCCTTTCCATAATCAATTTCTAGAATATATGAGTCATACAAGGTGCTGTCTGTTGAAAGAAGGAATTTATGAACGTTCACTAGGTTAACATAACCCAGAGAAGGCTTTGTAAAAGATAACCGCATGAAATAGAATATGAGATGCTAATTAGACTGGATTCAGCTCTTGATGTCTAAGTGCACATTTTACATTTTTCAACAAGTGAATATTTAAAGCTCTAGTCTCTAGCCTTTAATTAAAACTGTTGTTGAAATTAGATTTATTACTGCCATTTCAGAGAGCACTTTCTTTAGTTTCAGGAACCAGATGTATTTAACAATCTGTGTTTTTAATAAAACCATAATTGCTTTTTTTCCAGTGCTTTTCTATAAGCCTATCTCTTTTCTGGCTTAGTAGCAGAGAAATGCAAATCCATATCAAATTGCTGGTCCTCTTAAAGATCCAGTTGTATTATTTAACAAAATGAAAGGAGAAGAATTTTGTATATTCTGAATGTCTACTTGTGGCTGTATCACCTGGTAGCAGGGATTCAGGACAGAGAGGGGTTTTCTCTCTAGACATGACTAACATTAACAAAGGAGAACCTATGGAGGGGCTGTATAATATAAGTAATTATTATGAGCTATAGCAGATCTGTAGCAAACAGTGAGAGAAGCAAGAGACTTCAAGATTTCTTTTTTTCACGAAGTGAACTGTTCAAGGGTCCATTGTAGAACTTATTGTATTTTTGCAAGAAAAAACCTAAGATTTTCCTCTGCAAATAGCTGTAAATAAATGTGATTTCTGATGCAGGAGTAGCTGGTCAAGATAGATATTAAAGATTATTTTGATTTTGATTGTGAAATATGCTATCTTCTGTTTTTTCACAGTGTTACTGCTAATTGTTGTCAGGATATTACTATTGCTGAGCCAGACTGCATGTAGCTTTGATTTGCATTGCAAACTAATAAAGTGATGCATATATACTTTGAAAAGGCCTCCTGTAGACTGTTTCCATGTTTTAAGGTGCCGGTGTTGTAAACAGCATTAAATTTTATTACAAACCATTTCAAAATGGGAAGCAAGAGCCCAAACTAGCAGGTGGATTAAAGGAAGACTCACAGTCTAATGTTTCATTTAGATACATTTTAGTCTTCTTTTTAAAAAAAGTAATTTTTGGGAAGTTTTCAGTGTTTGCAAGTTTGAGGTTGTTCATTTGTATTGAGCTGGGTTTTTAAATAGTATATTTTTAACTTATATTTCTAGCTTTTCTCATGTGACTATATCTTAATCTCCCTTTGCACCCATAAAAACCCATGTTTCCTCTGTGAAGATGATGTTTTAAGACAGGATTTTCATGTATACACATTAACAGCCCTACTTCTGTCCATTGATGATGATGGTGACATGTTTCCAGGTGAAACAGTGCAGCCAGATTTGCATCTTGTGACTTCAATCCACAGAGAAGAACCCTTTGCTGCTATCAGTGCAGTCACTGTTGTATCTAAGCATTTTAAATTCCTGCGCAAGCCTTTAAGCTTTGTGCAAGTTGAATGAATAAACTCAAAAACCCTCCATTGTGAACTGGGGAGTTAACCTAAGAATGTCACTGCTGGGAGATCAGACCTTTGCTACTGGGCTTTAGCTTCTAGCGAGCAGTATGTCCTTTGCTGGCCAGGTAGCAAGGTAAGTCTTTCCCAAATACTCTCAGTACATTCAAGAGAAGTTGTCCGAATTGCCCATGAATTTTCAAAGCATGCAGAGAAGTATGTTGTAGGTAAGTAGAAGGAAAAAAGATTATAAATTAAAAGGAACATTTCAGGCAGTTAGTAAATGGTATAGTAGTTGCCTTGATGGTATTGTGTTAAACCGTTGAATTTTCCCTCTGATTTAGGTTTATGAACACCAAGATGGAAGCAAGTCCCTGAAGCTAGGAGACTTTGGGCTAGCAACAATTGTGGATGGACCTTTATATACTGTTTGTGGGACCCCAACATATGTAGCTCCAGAAATCATTGCTGAAACTGGGTAAATCACTTCTAGTGATAATTCATTGACATGTACACAATGGAGTATGTTCTCACCAGTGTGCCAGACAGGACTTCTTGCAATTAAGATTTTTATGCTGCCTTTGCTTGGGTATGATGGAGAATCATGGCTCATGATTCAATTTAGTTGGAAGGGACATCTGGAGGCTAACTTGTCCAAACCATCTTAGAACAGGGCCAACTTTGGAGTTATATCAGGTTCCTCTGCCAGCTGTTGGCCTCTAACTTCTCAGCTTAACACTGAGTTACTAACTAGCCATTTGCATATATAGTAAAAGTAATTCTTAAGCTCTCCTGAGACCGCTAACTACCATTCACCTAATTTTATTTCATTTTCGCACACTGTCCTCTTCTTCTGATTTGTTCCACAGAGTAAATGTCTGCTGGCTTGAGCAGCGTGTGTCACCTTTGTGGTTTTCATGTTGGTGGGCATCACTGTCTAACTCAAGCATACAGTACAACATCTTCTCTGCGCTCCTACAGTCTAAACTAATGTAGTTTTAAGATGTAAATGTAAAAAAGATTTGAAAACAGAATTAGGATAGGTAGGTAGACAGAGAGAAAGTTGATGAGAATATATAAGAAATTAGTAATAATGCTGAAAATGTTTCCTCTGTTTTTGTACTGTAGTTCACAGGAGTCAGATGTCTCTAACCATGTCTCTCACACTTCTAGGTATGGCTTGAAGGTGGACATCTGGGCAGCGGGTGTGATTACTTACATCCTGCTCTGTGGTTTTCCTCCATTCCGTGGGTATGGACTGATCTATTCAACCCTCCTTGTTCTGTGAATTGGTCCCTGTGCTGCTTTTACATTAAGCACAGAGATTCTCACTGGAGAAAGTTCTCTGCTCATAGGGTTTGTTTTTTCCTGTGCTCTGCATAGTAATTTACACAAACCCCATAAATGTCTGTGATTTTACTGTAAAATCTCTGTCTCATGTTTGTTTATTTTAGTTTAAACTTCATTGCATTACAAAACAAGAGCCTCCATTACGGGTTCTGGGTGCCTTTGCCTGATGTTTAAAATATACAGTGAAATAAGCATCTTCTTTCATGGACCAAATACAACATATTTTGTGGTCGGTAAAAGGTAATTAAAATGTAAGCCACTTAATAAGGACATGTCAAATCTTTTTTCCCCTTCAAAGCAATTGCAAGGTTGTTGACAACCCTAAAAAAAATCAGGTTACCTCAGAAAAAACGTACCAAATGCACTTTGTTTTATAATCTCACCATTCACACCCATGATTGCATGCTTGGGGGGGATCAACAGCTTCCAAAAATATACTAAGGGATTGCCAATTAAAAGCAATTTCAAGAAGCCTATTGAAACCAGCTGTGGAAATAATTTCTTTGTGGATTTTGTTGTTGTTTTTCTTTGGTTTTTACCTTTCAGAAGTGGAGATGACCAAGAAGTGCTTTTTGATCAGATTTTGATGGGACAGGTGGATTTTCCATCTCCATATTGGGACAACGTTTCTGACTCCGCAAAGGTGGGGTTTGTAGTTGAGGATGCTTTCTTCTCCAATATTATTCCCGGTCTCATTATCTAATGCATGTTGTTCTTTCACAGTATTGTATTTGACATGTCTCAAACATGTCCTGCTACACATATGAATTCCTCTGGGTAACCAAATATGTGTCATTTGATCACTGTTTATCTGTTAGACTCCAGGTGGTTCTGAAATGGACCCCATCTTTATATGATGTCTCACACAACAGAGACACCAGCAGCCCTTACTGACCAAGAAAAAATTTTAAGTAACTTCCCTTGCCCTACACTTCTTAGCTTGAAAGCTCCCTGGGACTGTGCTTTATATGTACTTATGATGGGGACCAGGTACCAGCCTGGAGCCTTTGAACGTTATATAATAATATTACAGGGAGGCTGCTTTCTCATTAGATCCCATTAGATGATATGTCTGTTGTTTCTTTCTGTCAAAGAACCAGGCCTCGCATTGCCTGCAACTCCTTATGGTTGTTAGCGTGGCATGAAGTACAGACTTGTTCTGGCCACAAGTTCATGGGCCATAGCCTCTTGGCACATGACACAAAGGATATCTTTTATGTCATTTACATAAGAGCTTAAAGTAAAGTTCTAGGTTTGCTGGCTTTTTTTCCTACAGAAGAATTGGCTTTTTCTTAATGGGAAGCTAACCTAATTTCATGTGACCATCTGTTTTGTACATTTTGTATTAAGTGCCTCTCTCTCAAACAGTGGCTACAGAACTGTATCTCAAAGCTGTCTTCTAGCTTTTCAAGTTACTGTTAGATACTGATTTAAAAGTTCAGCTTGAAGTTCAGCAGTTCATAGTTGTTCTCTTTTTTAAAAATAATGTATTTTGGCAGCTGGCGCTCTTTGACTACTTGTACATAATCAGTTGAAGAGCACTTTAGTGAATTAAATGTTGATTTTTGTTTTTTAAAAATTTCCTTTAAATTTAACCCAGTATTCCATTTCTCAGGAACTTATCACAATGATGCTTCAAGTAGATGTAGATCTGCGATTCTCAGCCTTGCAAGTTCT
Source organism: Eurystomus gularis (assembly GCA_013400335.1). Taxonomy (NCBI): domain Eukaryota; kingdom Metazoa; phylum Chordata; class Aves; order Coraciiformes; family Coraciidae; genus Eurystomus; species Eurystomus gularis. The sequence continues at coordinate 61,607 of VZZY01000005.1, forward strand.
TGAGCATCCATGGGTTAACGTAAGTATTTTCAGACTTGTAGATGCTGCTTGTAATTTGGCATCTTTGATCTCTTTTCTGTCAAGTCCTCTCTATGCCCTTTTGGAGCCAGCACATTCTAAAAGTTCCACAGATTTAACTGGAAATAAGCTGGGTTACAGACTGGTTTAGTATATATATCATGTGTTCCTTGGAGCACTCACTATTTTATGCATGCTCAGCTACCTTTTCTCTGAAATATTTTGGGCCAGGTTTTCAACAAATTGCAACCCCACTTGACAAATTTGTACCTCCAACAACCAGCTTGCAGGTTCAGTGACACATTTTGCTCTCCTAAAATCACAGAATCACAGAATCACAGAATCATTATGGTTGGAATCAGATGGACTCAAAAATCGGACATTCATGATTAAGAGCTATTGGAATATAGTCCATAGTGTTAAGCCTACTTGATCTAGCATAAAACAGGGAAACTTGTTGAGACAAGGACACTACTTAATATTTGTTAATTATTACAGACTATTTAATATGTCTTAAAATATTTGGATGATAAGAAAGAAAAAATTGAGATAATTCAGAGCCAAATTCAGAAGGGAAGACTGAGAAAAAAACTACATTTGGGATGAACAAAAAAAAAAAACTGAAGGAGGAAGACGGATGTGGTCACTAATCTTCCTCTGTCTCTGGAAAATGTTCACCCGGACAATTTTTTTTTTTTTTTCCTTCAGTTACATCATGATGTACTTTAGGAAGCCATTTTAGCAAGATGTATTAAGAAGAAGTAGTGCAGCTCTTTGTAACGTGATGGTGATGGTGCGCATGGTGTGACATGAGGGTCTGCTCCTTGCCCTCGCTAGCGCCTGCTCACAGGGAAAGACAGGGAAAGGGGCTGAGAGCTAAGGTCTTTTAACACTCCAGAGCTTCACTAACCAAACCTGAGCTCTGATTGCTGAGGCACCCTGGCAAATTCCCGGGGTTTTTGCAGTACGTTTAAATGTGGAGCCTTTTGCCAGGGGATGCTGTAGAGGCCAAGTATAAATGGATACAAAAGAGAGTTTGATACATTTTTTGAGGATAAGCCCATTGGTGCCTATTAAATATAGTGGTCTGGATACAACTCTTGGCTCACAAAGTTCTTAAGTAATTGGCTGGCAGGAACTGGAGAATATACCAGGGAGAGTTCAAGATCTACTTGTCTTTGTTAAATGTACTTTTTGGTAAACAATGACTATGATGTACTGTTGGAAAGAAGACACTATGTTCAATTCACCTTTGGCCTAGCTCTGCTGCACATCTCATAGTTTTAGGCTGATTATAATTCTTTGCAATCAAAACCTGTAGCAGTTCTGTCCATAAATATGTGAAATGAATATTCCATGACAGTTCTGTAATTTATTATTTTCTGTCCAATTGCTGCTTTTAGCAACTGAGACAAATCAGTATTTTGTCTTCAGCAATACACTAATGACAGTTCAAAGTGCAGATCAAAACCTCTTTTGAATTCTCTTATGTGTCCTCCAGATATTTTTTCTGGAAGGATAAAGGCCAGCACTGGGACCAGTTCAGGGAACTGCTTAAGCACGTTCCAAATGTCCCTCCTATTTCAAGGCATCACACATGGAAGTGCTTAATATTAGGCATAAAATTAACTAGATAGCACTAAAATCCTGGTTCACTTCAGGAGAAATAAGAACATGGCTGAGCTGAAACAGGTGCTTAAATGCTTTTGTGAAAAAGGACACTTCCCTGAAGTGGGTCTGCAAAGCATGCAGTAGATAGCCCAGCAGGGACAGCCTGCTTGTGTACAGAGGCAGAATGATACTCTGGTGCCAGATCTGACCTCGCATCCCCGTGCCATCACCTGCTTGACCAGCTGCAAGTCTGTCACACAGTCTTCCTGTACCTCATTTTGCCAGCTTCAGGACAGGGAATTAATACATCCATCCCTCTTTATAAAAGGCTGTGTGATCTGTGTGTCATAATTACCTGAGAAACTATCTGCAACTTTCATAAAGTACTGTCTTTCTGAGAAGAAATAGCACATAGACTTTTTGCCTAACACTCCATTTTCCCCAGATAACCTGTTTCAATCATTTTCCATGGCATCAAATGCTGGGCTTTACTTTCCCTTTTCTTAGTTCCATTTTGAACCTACTTAGAGTCGTAAACGAGCAGCTAAAATACTGGCTAGGACAGCTGGCTTGAAAAGTAGGTATGTTATTTCTTCGACAATTTTAAGAAACATTTTCTCTCTTTGATCAAACCTTTGATAGAAGTGTTGTAACTGCTTACACTGTATAAAACCATTTTGTAGATTGTAAATAACCATTCTACTTTATAGCTGCTTACTATGTGATTACTTGGTAAATTGCTGAGATTCCTGGAATGTGGTTTGACAGTTTCAGTAGGAGCCAACCCTCATTTCAGTTTCAGTTTTTACTATAAAAATAGCTGGAATCCTCTTGGAAACTGCAAAACTTGTTATGGTCAGAGTCAGACCAGTAAAGCAGTTCCTATGTCAATAATATCCCAGCTGTTTTCAATTCAAAAAAACAGAACCTGAAAAGATGTTGGCTACGTGCCACTGCCACAGATGGAGTTCTTGAATTCTAAATGCAATTCAGCAGCAATTCTTTGCCCCCTCCATTTAGTTTATTTGTCTCTCCTATGCAGTACACTTAGACCTGGAAACAAACCCATCAGTTTATACTTCCCCTACAGGAACCCCAGCTCTTTCCTTTACCTGCTCAAATTCTTTGCAAAACCAAAGAATCATAAAAGAGGCTGGAAGCTTTGGGTCTGGCATTTTAAACATTGATGCTATTGATAACCTGAATTACACTATAGGACTGACAAGACAAACCTACTCTTTTTGTTATATGTGTAGTAAATGTTTCCTAATACAGCATTGAGCAATGAATGCTGAAAGGAATAGATTGCATTCTGCAAATCCTTCTCTGTTAAAATAGTCAATATAAAATGTGGTGTGTTGTTGCTGAAGGAGGATGATGGTATACACCAGCCTAAAAAGAATTAGAGCAACTGGAGCTGTTACATATTTCCTTAACCATGTCTGCCATGGAAATTTGTGTGCAAAAGAAATGAATAGCCAAGAGTAAACAGTAATAAGCTGAACATTTGTAAGGAAGTTAATTTAAAAAGACATTTCTTATTTGGCAGCTGCACTGCTTTTGGTTACACCCTAGGACACTGCCCAAAGAAAAATTTCCTTGTAATCCTTAAAGGAAACAGAGACCAAAAGCTTTTCCAGCACTTCTATTTGCTCTAATTTCCTGCTGTTATTTATATAATGACCTATTCATCTGATGCTTTTAGACCTGGAAAGTAAAGCTTTTGTGACTAGCTTGTGAAATGGATCTGAGTGCTTCAGGGCAGTAGCAGTCTGGGAATCCTGAACTTTGTTCCATCTTTTTAACACTGCTTTTTTCTTTGAGTGGCAATGTCTCCTGCCATGGAGAACAATGCAAATATGAAAATAGTGCTTATTAATTACCCAAATGACACCAAGACCCTCTGACTCTTTTTGGTTTTTTAAATTTTTTTTTGATTCTTGTAAATAAACCATGTAAGGTATTTTGCAGAGGCTGATTGAAAAAAAAAAGTATCTTAAGATCCCAAGCAGTTTACATTGTCCAGCTGAAAACTCAAATTCTGGACCAGAGTTTTCAAACAGTTTGAAAACTCTCAAAGGATTTTGACTGCTCAACTTCTGAGATGTGCTCAGGAGATCGCTTCTTTCAGAGCATTAGCAGTCAATATTTTCTGAGGCTTATGACTCTTTAGAGTTCCCAGAGTTGAACACCAGAAATAACTAATCATCTTTAGAAGATCTTGTCCTGACTGCTAAAGCTGAGATAAAATTCTGTAATCTTAACCCACTGCAAGTAGTTCCTATAGCAAAAAATTAAAATAGGGGAAAGGAACAGTTAACCTCTTTGGGGGATGACATCCTTCCAGTTACAGCAACCTGATGAAATTCTTGTCAGCAATATTTTGTCTGTTCTCCAGTTCTACAACTCACCCTGCTGATTCTGGTGAATCTAATGGGTTTTTTTTTTACTTCTTGCCCTTTTAAACTGCAGAGCAGCTTGCTTTGTATGTAGTTAAACAGCTGTCATCTCTCACCCTCAGTATCTATCTATTTTATTGTTGACTGAAGTGATTCCAGGAGCCAGCTAATATATATTACCTTGTTTATAAAACACATTGGAATAAAAAAATAACTACTAAACATCAGGTAGCACCAACAGTAGTAAGAAAATTTAATAACAACAGAGTAATTCCCATATATCCCTATGATGCATCTTAAATTGAGCTGGAAGATATTTAATCTAAAAGCTGGAGCCCAAACTATGTGTCTCTGGCGCATTGCAGCTGGAACTGTGGGTGTGGTGCTTCACCAATATTACCACAGTCTTGGTTACTGTTGTCTTCTCCGTAATTTAGTCTTTTGACAAGATGACATGGACGTTTGGCAGGCTTTCATGTCAAGAAAGCCAAGACAATGATTTTTTTTCACCTCCTCCTCTAGTGAAGAAGAGTTCACTTTACAGACTAGCTTTCTCCTGGGAAAGGCAAGATCAGCAAAAAGCAGGTTATTTTTAGGGGTCATACACCACTGAGCCAAGACTCCCTAGTGCTAGACAATAATCAGCTACTGGGTTGTATTGTTTTGTTTTGTGTTTTGCAGCTGTGTGCACTTGACCATATTTTGCCAGCTGAGACATTTTGTTAAGGGGTGAGGGATCTCTAAACACAAACTCCCCAAGTTAAATAAATAACAAACCTTAACCAACCTCCCTAAAATTCCCATATGCTCACCGAACTCATGATTTACTGCAGCAACTCTGTAACTCTTTAAGTGCACTCAGAATTGCAGCAAAGCCAGAAAAAGTGTCTGTCATCTCTCTGTATTTTCATCTTGTCTCTTATTTGCCGATATTCTGCTAGAATTTTACTTAAGTATAATTTAAGAGCTTTTTCAGCTTTTGATAACTGCACATACAGTGAAGCACCACACCCACAGTACCAGCATTGCAGGGGTTTTGTGGATGGCCAGAGACCTGATATCCTGCATATTCTGCCTATTCTGCATTTTGTTGCCTGAAATTCTGTATATTCTTCCAGCAGGGAACTCTCACCAAGCAGAGGCTTTTCATACCTTTTTCAGGCACAAGAATCTTATTTGCAACTTCTAAAAAACCCTCTTTATTCTCTTGGGCTTGAATTCAACCTGCTGACTTGTGCAAAACTGTAAACTCCCTTCTTTCTGCTAGGTTTTCACTTCATCATTGAGAGTTCCTACTTGCCGAGCTACAGATAGACAGGTTTGCCCTGCAAAGCAGGATGTCTCAGCCGGGAGGAGGTACCTCCCAGCCCAGCTGCATGGCTTCTAGGTTGGAGCTCACGGACAGCCGCCTAGCTTGGTGTGTGTGACAGCAGAACATGTGTCTGCCTCTGCTTGGCCATGCAGTTGTGTGCCTACTTTTACCTCGGGCTAGCTCAAGTTGACAACATGTGTTTTTCGTCAAGAAAGAAGAGGCCACCCACAGCTGGCTCCAGCCCTTCTCTGCTTTCCCAGGCAGTCTGTACCTCGATCTGTCCTTTCCTCACAACATCCTAGGCTTGTGTGCCTTAGGAATGAGGGAAGGAGTTACAGTCCCTTGTTATCAGTCAGTCAGAGATTTGTCTTGCAGAGGTGGCTCTGTTTAACTATGGTTTTAGTACGGTTCAGTCATAGTCTGCGAGGAATGCCACAGAAAGCTGTGAGTCCATGCCTAGCCTGGCCAGCAGACAAACGCAATGAAACATCGTGGTGTTGGTGAGGTTTTGCACTGAGCCATCCTCAGGGTCTCAGCTAGAGCAGATCTCAGCTCCCATCTTGCCTGGGTTTCCTCACCAGGAGACTCACTGGGCTGTGGGTGGACCGTTCAACCAGCCCCATAGTCCCTGAGTTTGTAACCTTTACAATGACAAAGACCTTATTGGTGTCTCTCAGGGGTTTTGGAGATCCTTTCCTGAGTTCTACCAAAAAAGGGCTTCTGGTTTTTGTAATCTCTTGGGCACTTTCTATTTTTGAAGTAATTACCTTTAAATTTATGTAATAGGTAAACAAAATCATACACAGGTCTGATCTTATCAAGCTTTGAAATATTAATGGACCTAAAAATAACTGGGCAGTGGTAGTTAAGACATAGTAGAAAGAATAATAAAATATTTAACAGTTATTATTAATTAATGTTACCTAAAGTTTGAGAGGAAGACGTTGGGTAAAGAGGGAGAGAGAGGCTGGTTCATGACATAATATGATGTTTGTCTTCTAAATACCTTAGGTATAGTTAGAGATGTCCCTGCTGATTGCAGGGGTTTTGAACTAGATGACCTTTGAAGGTCCCTTCCAACCCAATGCATTCTATGATTCCATATTGGTGGAGATAATGATTGACCAATATTTCATTACAAACTTCTTGTAAACGTTTCTGTATTGACAGGTGTTATCAGAATCACCTCACAATTCCTTTATTTCACCTTTTCTCTCTGAAGTTTTATTTTGCTTTATTTCTCTGCAGGATGATGGCCTTCCAGAGAATGAACATCAGCTCTCAGTAGCTGGGAAGATAAAGAAGCATTTCAACACAGGCCCTAAACCGAACAGCACAGCAGCTGGAGTTTCTGTCATAGCAGTAAGCATCTGAAATACACAGCCGAGACACTTAAATTTACGTGCTCACAAGACAGTATGTGTTTAGGGCATGCCACCAAAAGAAACTGGAGAGGGTTAATCTTTAGATAATTCTAGCATTTAATTAATACAAATGTAGTTAGACTGGTATTCTGCACAGTTTCTCCATTGATTCTCCTTGTGAGTCACACTGTTATTTAACAGCCCTAGGAGATATAATTGTACATACACTTCCATATTTTACCAGAAGATCAATGGACCTAACTCCATTATAGATTCAACCATGAACTATGGGATCATGACATTTTACTTGGTAGCAGAAAAATCACATGGATTGAGGTCACACAGAGGTTGTAGCAGAAGGACAGCAGCACTTTAAAATGGAAATTACTTCAAAACTGTAACAGAAAATCTGTATGGCAGCCTAAGCTTCTCTTCACTGAAGACATCAAAGAAAGCTATGATGCCTCACTGCTACCTTCATAGTTGATAGGAGTCTAGCCACTTCAAATTTAGCTGAGTAGCAGCATTTTACTGTACTGCCATGTCAAGCTGCTTCCCTTTAGGCAGAAGGACTTAATTCATTAAAGACTTAATGGAGCTCCTTGCTGCCCTCTGTTATGTTGCAATTCCAGTCTAGGCCTTCCAGGTTAGAATATGTTGGAGCTTCTGAAACCAAGCTTGACCAAACTTTTGACCAAGCTTTACTGAGGTTTCAATGGCATCCTCAGTGTAGCACACATCACATACATTTGTATTTTTTCCCCAAAGATGAACATGTGTATTAGATATACATGTGCACAGAATATATTCAGTGTATTATGAGATTATTCATACTAATGCCATTGAATAGTAACATGCACATCCTTCACATTTTTGATACATCTGCCTGTGTTTGTAAGCTTTTCTTTATTACTCATGGTAATGTTAACGCTCCAAATAGTCACTAAAAATAAGTGACACGTTAAACATAACCATTCCCATATCAGATTACTCAGTGTTCATTCCCAACTTCCATAAATTGCAGGTGGTGTGACTGCACATGTACACTTTCTTGTACTGTTTCCACTTTCATGTTTCTCAGCTCAGCCCCTCCAGTGGTGAGTTAAACCAGCATGAAGTAAATTCAGCTCAGCACATGCAATCTGGCTCACAGGTGTGGACTGTTTGTGCAGCAAAATGGATACTCTCTCAAAGTTACTTGGTATAAGTACTTAAAATTTCAAGCTGTGCCTCTCTCATATTTTTTCTTTACTCTTTCCAACCCTGAACGTCCTCAACATGGAAGCAAGTTGTTCCTCATGCTTTTCCTAGATTTTCTCAGTCATCAGCTAACATAGTCAGCATTTATTTATTTTCATTTTTAAGCAATAATACTGCAACAACTCTCCCACAACTAAAACATCACATACTCATTGCTCATCTGAAATGCAGGTATGTTCTGTATAGACTAGCTGAAACCGTATTCCTTTCGAATGGACTGCCAGCACGCTTGTCCATGAGAATTACTGCTCAGATCCTCCATGCTAATGACTTCAAAGCTTAAAAGCGAGAAACGATGCCTCTGTCCTCATACATCCCTCGCCTCCTTTATGTTTTTTATTTCCCCACCCTCCTCTTTTTCTCCTTTGCCCCAGTTGCTCTGCCGAGGAATTGTTTATAGCAGTTTGACACTTGAGTAATGAAAAAGGCACTGTAGTGAATCTTTCCACTACAAAACATTATACATCAGAAAAAAAAATATGTATATGTTTGATTATATTCCTAATGGCTTTTATTTATTTTGTAGTGTTTGGAAATTTAACAGATTATTCTTAGTGATCATGTCTATATGTGAACACAATACTCTGGCACGAATAATCCTGAAACTTGGCCTATAAAGTAGAAAAGTTTAGAATATTTTTACAGAATTCAGAAAGTGGTTTGATTAGCTTGTGTCAAGTATTTTGTAAAAACTTGGAAGAGATGGGAAAGTGTAGACCTCTTTAGTGTTTTGGTAATGTTCCAGAAAGCTAGATAATTTTGATTTTAAGAATAAATTACCTTTATTTTCTACAAAACTAAATTAATAAGCAAAATAAAGCCAAAAGCAAAGCGACAAAGCCTTTAATTGTTGTTTCTGCATTTGGAAGCATACTTAATATACATTTGACATGCATATCATCAGGGTTTTACATTTGGGAATCTTCCTTTAACTGTGCAATCTCAAATATCAGAGAAATAAATCTTACTAACAAAGATTGCTCTAAATTTAGAATTTTCAAAATATGTACAGATGCTGTAACATATTGTTCAGCACTAAAGATGTGCACTAAGTATGTTTTCTACAGAAATACTGTTTTATTGTGTCTGCCTGTATGTTTACTGTAACTTTCTGAGAGAGTGCTTGTGTATATAATATATAGAGATGCCTTCTGTATATTATATAGCACATTTGTGTGTGCTGTGTGTGTTTGTGAAAATGTGTTAATATGTGCATATATTTTTATAGCTTACTAAATAGTATAAAAGATCAATATTAGGATTATTTTGAGTTTTGTAACTCTTGTTTATGTACAGAGATAGCTAATCTGTGGTATACAGTTTTTAATTTGTCCTCACACTGGTATGATATGTCTCTTTCTTCGGTGGTAAGAAGTAACACACCTCAAAGATCTCAAATAGTATTTATCACATGCACCAATTAAAACTATGATATGAAAATGAAGTTTCTAAAGCTGTGTTTGTGGTCAGCTTGACTGGGGGGAAGTTTAAAGCCATGTGTATTTTACATACATCTACTGTGGCTACTGCTTCCTTCAGCGATGTCCAAATACATTGTATTGACTCCTTCAGCTCAGACTTATGTCTGCTTTGTTGATGTGGCAACCCTCAGTAAAAGTTGTCTCTGACCATTCAGGACAGAGACATCCTAGAAGTTCTCATGCATGTGTCCACAGGTTTGTCCACATTTGAAAGATTTGTCACTTTAGACAAACTACCATAATGAACATTTTGTGCAAGCCCAGCAAAGTAGTTCCTTTGCTGATGTAGCAGAAGATGATTCCTCAAAAAAAATTAACTATACAGGCAAGGAGACTTCTCTGTTGATACATTAATACATCATTAAAAGTTCTGCCAGCATAACTATGTCAATTGGGAAAAAATTCCCTTAAACCAATATAGCTTTGCCAGCAAAATTTTAATTGGAGAGCTAGCTTTTAAAACAGCAGGAGAATTAACAAGTCCCTAAAAACCACTGCTTGCTGATGGAAGAGTATGTAAGAGAAAGATCACTTTACTTGCCCGGCTCTTATCATAGGCATGGACTCCCAGTCTCTGTAGGAGCCGGGGGCTGGGCTACTGCCCCTGTGCTCTGTGTCAGAATGGCTGCATTACTGTTAAACATGTGCCAAAACATTTGCAGGATCAGGTTTCTCATACTGCTTTCCAATAGGAACAGTATATTGTAGCTCTGTGATGGTGTTTAAAAAAGGTACTGCAGTAAAAACATAAAACCAGGCTTTTACTAAATAGTCTTTTTAAGGTTAGAGGATAGATTTTTTTCCTTCAATTCTCCAAGGCCGCCATCCCATCTTTTTTGTTTGTTTGTTTGGCCACAAAACGATGCCCTGTGGCTGTTCCCTCTGGGCTTTGGTCACAGTAGCTAAAGTGACCATGAACCCAAATCCTTTTCTAAGAATGCTTCTGGGATCCAGAGGTGTGCTGTAATTCCTTGTATGGAGCGGACATCATTTAATTTGTCTTCTTGTCTGAAGTGTTAAAGCTTTCCCTGTATGTTGTCAATTTGTGCTTGTATTTTTGCCGTTGTAAAGACAGAGGAAAAGCCTAATGATACTCTTAAGGTTGTATGAGGTCTCTGTCTTGGCAATGGGAGTAAACTCCAGCTGGAGACTCAGAGGATCTATCGAGCAAGACAGCAGAAGAGAAAAGCTGCTCAGAAAGTTGGTGCAGCTCTCTGCCTCTTGCAGAGTCCTGTCTGGGCTGAAGACACTGGTGTGGGGCCACTGCTCACGGTCCAGCAAGGGGAAGGCAGCAGATTGGTCCTTGCCCTGCGTTCTGCCAATTTTAAAATAAATTGCAAATTCCAAGTGGCATTTTTAGCCATGGAATTTCTCGGGTGGTGTGGAAAAGAAGCCAAGTTTAGTGTGTGAGGTTTGCTTGGCTTAAAGATGAACCCATGATTTGGCTGTCGCTTCCCATCTATTGTCCGTGTTGTCCTGGGATGATTGTCCATGGTTGGTTTCTCATGGCAGGATTTCCACACCAAAATTGTTTCAGCTCGTGTGAGGAAACAACTCTCCCGATTTTCTCTATGTTGCTTCTCAACTATTTGATTTTAGGGCAATATTTTTGATCTGCTTTTTAAGGAAACATCCCTTTTGTGTATTTTATGTGCAGCATACAAGGAAGCCAGTAGATGGCAATAGTAGATCAGTGTAGTTAAGCCAACAGAAAATTAGGCACAAGGTTCTCATGGTTTCAAACGGGAAACGTCCTTTAAATATTAAATAAAATGAAGGCGGCATTGTTTTAACCAAATGGAATAAATTATTAAATTCTACTCTTGCAAGGGAGTCATCAAGAAAAAATTAAATTTGCAGTTAGCTCCTAGCTACCGTTGAAGTGGTTGGTAACTCGAGATGTGATGAACTGCTTTTCTGAATTTAGAATTAGAAACTGTCATCAGTATAGGAAATATATGCCATGCTCTTATTGAAGCACAAAATGGCCTTTTCCCTTCATAGGGCAAAATGTGAAAATCACTGCAACTAAAAATTTTAAAGTGAGCAGAGTGTCTCCCTCAATATATTTTCCACTAAAATTTCATTTAACTCAGCTAAATGATGTCTCCACCGTCTGTTAGTGCAGCACAGAGGGGTTAGAGAAAACGCATTTTCTTTGTTCCTAATGCACATGATTCTGCTAATGATAAACTCAACTTAAAAGATCTGTATTCCTGAAGTAATGCCACGAGCACACTTTCCTGGACACAATGTTAAGTTCCTTTCCATTTTGACTTTAATTGGTGCAATTTTAAACCGAATAGTTTTGTACTGTTATCTTTTTGAGCATGAGGTGTAAGCTGAAATGATAAAGAGTGTTATTCATGGCTCTGAGTAGTCCTACTCTCCAAGGTTAACGCATTTTTAGAAATGAATTACCATGATTGATGGGGTATCAAAACCTGATTCTTTTCATCTTTACACATTCCATGATTATGAAGCAGTCTAATTTAAGCCTTGTGTAGTCTGTCTAGCCTGCTCCTTGTGATGGTTGCACTGCATTTTTTCAGAAAATTATTAAACCTCAGTTTAATTGCAAAAGATAATTTTCCCATACTGGTATGTGCAACTTAAAAGGGCACTTCTGTCTTTGGAGGTAACAAGATATTTGTCAGACTTTAAAATGAATGCATTATGCATTAAGTAACCTATTTCACAAACTCCATTTTACTTTGAACAAATTGGCTTCTAATTTAGCAAGGCCAAATCTAGAGTTAGTACCTTTTCCTTTTTTTTTTTTTTTCTTTTTCGTCTCCATTACATAGCTTTAGGATGTTAGATAAGTGCCTTCTGAAAGTGAAAACAGTAAATATGCACTAAATAAGGAACAGCTTGCTCTGGAGTCTGAATTCTTTAGCCTAATGTCGATCCACTGAGTTGCCCCGTTTCTCTCTGCTCAGCTGGACCACGGGTTTACCATCAAGAGATCAGGGTCTTTGGACTACTACCAACAACCAGGAATGTATTGGATAAGGTATGAGATGGTGCAGCGCCAACAGTCAGTGTTTCCATGGCAACGTGCTGGCAGTCTCCATTAACCAGTTCCTTCAGTGGATAAACATGCTTTTTGATTTGTTATCCGGTCCATATGCTGCTTTATCAGTTTCATTTTAATCTTGATTGAGATGCCACACCCCCTCATTCCCTTTCTTCACCCATTCCTCACACCCACATCGCCAGCTTTCTCTTCATCGCACATGCTCAGTATCAGTTTCCCCTATAGTTAAAAGGACAGTGTATATAGAAAATCTACTAGATATGCTGAAGTATGCACCCTCCCCCTTCCTATTGCTTGTTAAGGCATCTGCTTCCCCTGCGCTCCTGTTTTGAAACACACGGAGCAGCAACAGGCTCTCAGCATATATTTTCCTCTCTTTCCATCTGAGATGTGGAGCTATATACTGTCATTTTAAACCCACTAAACACAATCCTTACCGTAGATTGAACAATGCATTTACATAACGCGGGCCATAGAAACTCTCCCAAGTTCAATGAAATACAATGCATTGTATGTGCTGGTAAGCTTGTGTTTCTAACAATGCATTCTTTCTCTTTTCTTTTTAAAACCCTTCTGATACCTATTTATTTTGATTTGATTTTTTTAAATATTGCATGAGTCTTTTGAATATATTTTTCTCCATTGTGTAACTGTGCCAGGGTTGTCGTTAGCTGGCTTAACCCGTATGATAAAATGGGGCTCTGGGCGGGAGGGGTTTATTCTGGAGCAGGGGCAAGGAGGGATCCAGGTCTGATAGCCCACGTGAGGCCAGTGCACCTCCTCAATCAATCCAGAGCTCTGGAATTTCCATCAAGTGGTTATTTGCTGGCTTTTGTCCTTCTTATTACTCACAAGACCCACATTTCGATAGCTGGAGAAATTTTTGTAAGTTTCTTGAAAAACCTGCATTTTCTTACACTGCACTTGAAGTTAAACTGTACAAACTCATCTGTGAGGTATTTGGAAAAACTCAGCAAATTAACCGCATTAGCAAAACAGCAGAGATGGTCACTGCAAGTGTTTCCAGTAAAACTTAAACTCCTACCCTGGATCATTTCATCACCGAGTGCATGGATCGGGCTACAGCATGGTTTTGTAGAGCCTAGTAGTTCCCTGAGCACACACTGAGGGTTAAGTAGATTCTGATATGGATGTTCTAGGGAAAGAAAAAACAAAAATAATCCTATTTTTCAGACAAAAAGTAGAGAAGTAGTTCCCATCCACCAGCTGAAGGCAGGCTAGCAAGATTTGAGAAGCACTCCCACTCCAAGAGCTCGAGTGTGCAGCAGTACCTGTAATTCCAGACTATCTGGCTTGCATTGGTGGCTATAAGCCTATCACGACCTGCGAGGATATGGCAAAACCTGCATGGTCTATCTTGTCAACTTGGCATCATGCTTTGCAGGTTCCAGCCCTGTAACACAGCCAAGAGACAGCAGCACAGCATCTGTGCTTTTGGGTTTTGGAGAAGGGGAATGGGGCTTGAGCGCTCAGCTTTAGCTGAGCGTGGATTTGACAGCATTAGAGGAATTCTTCTTTTTCTGCTTACAAAGGAAAGATGGCATTTTGTGTCAAGCAGGACTTTGTCAAATAGTTGCAAATTTAATGCCTCCTTTGTGAAACGGGGGAAAGCTCACATGAGCTCTATTAATTTCCTGGTGTTAAATTGCTATCCATGACCAGTTTACACGCTTTCTCTGCTTTACTATTTTTATTTTACACACACACACACAAAAGTCTTTCCATTTGCTAGACACAATGTTTGGATCTTTTGAAACCCCAGCTTCAAGGGGAGCAGACCACCAGAAACAGGAGCCTCTGATAAAAGCGAGCATCTACTCTCAGATTGGCCTTGGTTCAGTTTAACTGCATAGCCTAGATTTTGAAACAAACCATATGCATTTTAAGGAGGTAGAGGAGAAGGACTAATTCTGCAACTTGGTAAATAAATAAACGCTATTAAAAAAAAAAAAAAAGGCCATTTGACTAAAGCACTAGTAATGGCTGCCATCAGCATACAAAATGACACATCCCTGAATAATAGGCTGGAGCAGATGGGCGATAATCTCTTTTATTCATACATAAACTGCTCTGTTTTCCAGCTGGGGGCAGTAACAACAATGTTTATAATTAGTGCTTTCTAAACAGAGCACCTAGTGTGGAAAGGCAGATTGGGAGAGCAGGGCTCCTAGGTGTAGATGCTTAATTAGGAAACGCTATAACAGGGGGTACCCCCGAACAAGCCCTGCCCTGGGTTGGCTTCTCTTTCATCTTCAAGAAACAAGCAACTTGCTGTAGTGACCAACATTTTAGTCTTAATAAAGCCATTTCGATGTAGCAAATGTTTACTTTTTAGGAGCACAAATGCAAAGCATATGAAAAGGTTCATCGATTTCCAGCTATAAAGCAGTTAATTTATCACAGGCCCATGAAAATTAACCTGAATTCGCAAGTATAGAGAAAAATTAAAGCAGGTCCCAAGGAAAATGTAATGCTCCCTTTGTTAGCCTTAAAATATTTGTCTCTTCTCTACTCTTTTGATCTTTTACATCCCTAATTTCTAGCAGTCTTCTGAAAGATGTCTTTAAATGGCACTATTTCCTCCTTAAATCAACAAAGAAAACCTTTTCCTTTCTCTGCCTAAAAGACTTTCCTATTCAAAGTCCCTCAAAGTCCTAATTTTCTGAGCACTCATTCTGCATCCTGTTTTATTCCCTTGCAGCAGGGTATGTGCGAAAGTGGCATAGTAAAATGCAACAAGCCTTATGTACAGTAATAGTTGTTGAAGCAGGTATCAGATAATGCCTGCGAAATCTTACACTGTTCCTTGAGTATGAGGAACAGAAAAAACACAGGGACCAAATCAGTAAATTAATTTGGACCCCAGACTGATACACATTTTAAAAGTAGCCCACCTAATGCCCTGCAATAAGAAGTGCAGAAAAGGCCAAAGCAGCATTAAGTAGGAGATGAGGCCTGGAAGTCCCAGTTAAAGCCTGTTCTGCCCCAAGGCTGGTGAAATGTTGTGGTTCTCCATAGTCAGGAAAGTCAGCCCTGGTGCAGGCAGGTAATGCCCATGGTGCAGTCACATCTTAATTCACCCCAAATTACCAGTGTCAGCTCAAGTCAAAGACAGCAGAGATCACCTATCTCTGAGCAGAGGTACTATATTTGGGATTTCTTTTTTTAATCTCCAAAGTCAGTCTATTCTCTGATAGATCTCTTTGCAAAAGGGCTAAAGCCAATGCATTATTTTTTAATAATTTCCTCCTACTAGAACTTAGCAACAGCGACCACAAAAAATCCAAATGACACCAGCATTGTCCTTCAGACATACAAGTAATAAATTTACTTTTTTACCAAGAACTTTTCTTTAAGATGTACTTAACTGAGGCTTTTAACAGTTTATGTGACTCCAGTTTTTTGTCTTTCTTGTTACTAAGCCACTATATTAAGGGTGAAAGTCTTTCAAACCTTTTTTTTAGCTACAAGTGTTTCAGTGTCCAGTTCTTCAGCTGCTTTACCTGTTCCTCCTAATGGCAGCACACCTTGAACACAATACTTTGCATAACTTACCAATGTTTTCCTCGACCCTTAGTTTCCTTACTGGTTCTGGTTTACGTCTGAATTTTCTGCCTTTTCTGGGCTGATGCAGAATATCAAGGGACCACAAGAGTGATTGTGTCTTACATAAAACATTAGTAGAAGATATTAGTATATGTAGTATTATATATAAGATTAGTATAAAATGTTAGTATATGTTATTTTCTATATATCCACAGAAACTATATGAAAGCTAAAGGAGCAAAATAAAACCCAGGAAATACATGGGAAAGTCATTAATGGTCCTGTCTAAGTAATGACAATAGCAAGGAAATGAGTTACACTGGATGCTTAATGAAATCGTCAATCCAGTCTATACCAAATTATAAAAGACAGGATTTTAAAAATACAGTTCTTACTGTCACACTTTTAAAAGTATCTGAATAGCTCATTTGAAAACCCATAGTTCCATCTTCTATGTTTGGTTCCTAGTTCCCATTACTTTGCATCTGCTGAGTTACTTACACCTGTCCCAAGTGGATACAATACACTTTCAAGTCAAAAGTTACAGCCAGACGTCTTGACAATGAGACAAGAAAGTTGGGAATCAGGCTTGCTATCTGTCAAGTGCCCTTTTTTAATACTGTAAAACCCTCTGTGAACAGACTATTGGTAAGAAAGGCAAACATCTAAACTAATTTTAAAACTCTTCTCCTGCTCTTTGAGTAAGAAAACCACAACTGATTTACCAACTACAAATAAAGTACACCCATGCAAACAACTTGGCACTAAGTGTCTTCCACGTGTAATTGAAACCAGCTGAGGAATCGCGTCTCTAAAAAGGGGGGATGTCAAAGAGTAAACACAAACTTAAATACAGCAATATTAATTCAGAGTTATATGTGTTGAATACCTGTCTTTGTATTCACTCACCAGTACCGTACAAAACATACATCAAAATGATTTGGTTTTCTTTCTTTTTTACTTTCATTTTAGCTAAATTTCATGCCAGAAGTTACATGGTGTGCTAAAGCACCGGCCTTTTGTATTTGGAGGTCTAGGTTCAAATCCACTCGATTAATTTGTCCCCTCGATGTGGTCATTTGCACGTCTCCAAATCACCGTGTAACTTGACTTACTTATAGCTTGTGCCTGAAGGGCTAAAAATAACGTGTCTTTCACTCCTGGACTGAGGTGCATTGCTAAGTTTGAAGTTCTCCCCAAAACTTGTCTTGAGTCATGAATCAATCACACATAGATATATATATATATATAT
>VZZY01000006.1:0-49746 GCA_013400335.1 Eurystomus gularis
GCCAGGCCGGTCTTTTTCCCCGCGAGTTCATCTTGTGGCACGCGGGGACAGTCTGCTCCTGTGCCTTTAAGACTTCCTTCTTGAACAAGGTCCAGCCTTCCTCGACTCCTTTTCCTTTTAGGACTGTCTCCCAAAGAACTTTCTCAGCCAGTGTCCTAAACAGGCCAAAGTCTGCCCTTTGGAAGTCCATGGAATTAGTTTTGCTGCCCCTCCTCCTTACTTTACCTAGAATTGAAAACTCTATCATTTCATGGTTACTAAGCCCAAGACGACCTCCTACCACCACATCTCCCACTAGCCCTTTTCTGTTAGTAAAGAGCAGGTCTAGGAAGGCAGTATCCCTGCTGGGCTCACTTACCAGCTGAGTCAGGAAGTTGTCTTCTACACACTCCAGGAACTTCCTGGACTGTTTCCTCTCTGCTGTGTTGTATTTCCAGCAGATGTCTGGTAAGTTAAGTCCCCCACGAAAACAAGGGCTGCCGATTTTGAGGCTTCATCCAACTGCTGAAGACCAACCACCACTTACTGAGACTAACCACCACTTACTGAAATATGGAACTTGAATTTTTAGCCATTTGACTTATGGGACTGGTGTATTTGATAAACTCACAATTAATCGGTTAAAATGAGAGGAACAAGAAGTACTTGCTGTTTCAGGCAGGAAGGAGATGCTTAAAAGCGTCATGCATTTCTGGGAGTGTTGGAGCATATGTCTGCAAGAGATCACCAAGATCAAGACCAGAGTCAAGTCCCCAGTAACCAAAGACAACATAGAAAACCTTCTTAGTCTGTAAAAATGTATAGGCTTATAGAAAGCTCAGGTCCTTCTAGGTCTGCTGCTACTGGAATTTCTGTCTCACAAAACCGTTCTCACCAGTGATAAAAAATTATTTCTCAGCATTCTGTATCAAACTAAAGACTAAAGGACCAGAGCTGTCTGAATGCACTGAAGGTAAATACAAAGGAGAGAACACTGATAAGAAATATCCAAAGTCCCAGATAAAGGTCCCTAAACATCCTATGAAGTAGATTGCAGCTGATGAGTAGAAGAGTGTGCAAAATGTAAGTAAGACAAAGTGCTAGCTATCGCAACAAAGCCGATTTTTTTTTTCTTCTGAATGCTCTTAATGTAATGACAACTCCACCTCAAAATACTCCTTCAAAGGCTTCCAGGAGTCAAATATAAAGGGATTTTCACAGGGAGCTGGTGATCTTGAGGGATTTGGAAAGTCCCTCTGTATTAGAATTATATTGAATCAGGCATCCTATCCTTCAGAAGGCTTTGAAAGACCCACATTGAAAAACCTCAGCTCCTTATTTAATCAACAGTGAGAGGTAATTTCTATGGCTAAGCAAAGTACCTACCATCACAGCCTGACCTCTGCATCTCTCCATTGGTTGAGGCAGGGTCTGGCAGCCCCAGGTAGCATGCTTTCTGATGGAGAGAGAGCATTCTGTCAGATGAAGCAGGATACTGGCCTTGTACTTTTTATTTGCGCGTGCTTGAGAATATGGTTATGTATAAAATCTCCACTGGAGTAATAAAAACAAGGGTCCTCTTGAGGAGTGCTGAGGTATTTGACCTTTAGGTCACTAGCTGCAATTTAATCCAATCTGGTAGTTATTGAAACCTGTTAGTGTCCAATGGCTTTACTGTGGCCTGCTGGTATGTGAAATGAGCTGATATTTTCCCAGACTAGATCCAGTTGATGAGGTCTGTGGAGCCCGTGAAGCAGCTTTGCCATTGGCAGTCTGAGCGGACTAAAACAGTGGAGGTTTGAAATTACTGAACTTCTTCTCCAATTCACTCTTGAAAAAGAGACATGCTAGCTGGCTCTTTCAGGAAAATTTCATTTTCTTGAAAAAGCTAGCTGCAATATCTTGTTCATGGGTTTGCAGAGCAATTAAACAACACTTCCAAATGTAAATGATGCTTGTGAAAATGTGATCGCATGCTAGTGACAGCTTGGGGCTTTGAAAGGAAGATTGTAAGCTCCCAAGTACAGACTTTTGTTCACTGAGAAATGAGTAGGATGGCAGAGTTCCGGGACCCCAGAAGCACATGCCACGTTCAAGCTTACTAGTACACTCCTCCATGTCCCTTGCTCTTTGTTTGGCAATTTCTGTTGATCGTTGCCCCCAGCTGAGCTGACAGAGCTCAGGCTGTTTTCTCTCAGCTGGATACAAGGACTGAAGAAACTGGTGAAGCTTTTTCTAGTCATGGCAGGCAGGCTTTTACCTCTGCTCGTGCATTTTATTTGGTCGTGTCACGCAGTCCCTCGTAGCATTCCCACCAATGCGAGCATTGCAGAGAAGAATTGCTTTCCCAGCTGCCTGTGCCAAGTAGCCTGCTGGCAGACACAGGTCAGTGGGTGAGATAACTAGCTGCCCCTTGCTGAGATGGGGGGAACGAGAAAGATCTGATGAGGAGCTATGCATATGTATCTACATGCCAGGCATATTATGCCACCCAGTAGGTTTCCTATTCTAGCCTCTGAGCCCCTCTTTGTGGTTTTGCTGGCATCTCCCTCTGTCGTTTCCATACATTTTGACTGGAGGTTTGCTGCATAAATGTTTTTACAAGTGTGTTGTTAGAAATGCTGCAATTGCCACTCCAATGCTACAAAGTGGCAATGGGTATTTTGTTGAATGTCTGTTTTCCACTTGACCAGAAAGATGACCATTGGATTCCCATGATGCTGAACAATGATGCCTATTCTCCTTTTGTTCCTCTCCACAGTGTTCCTTTAGCCTAATTCCTCCCAATAACTATGATTTCCACTTTTCAGAATTTGCTGTTGTCCTAAACTTTCCTTCCCTGGATTAATGGTAACTGTAACAGCACTTCTGCCCTCATCAGTCTGAAAAAAAGCTTGTGCTCAGAAAGCAGGGTATCAGGCCAGTTCCACTGGTCTCACAGGTCAATTTTTTTCTTGCCTCCAGAGAAGTATAAATGAAGAGTCTTCCTTTCCTACTACAGTCCTCATTATTAGTAGTATTACAGAAATGTTCAGCCTGTGATGGGATTATGTCCAGCTACACACAAAAACAGGATCCCATGACTTACATGACCTGCAATACTAATCACAGCTCAGCCAGTGATTAGAAGACCCTTTTAGGAGTCTGCACAGCTTCTGAGGAGTTTGCAACAATGATCAAGGAAAGCTAATTTCTATGTGCTGTAGAAGGAGCTGTGTATGTGAAATGTCAACAAATTTGCACACCTCTACTGAGTCTGCATCTCTGAAGAACTGAAACCCACTGCAGGGCACAAAGGGAGAAACATGACACACAAGGGAGGAGTGATGCCTGCTCACAGACATTTTCAGTATCTCTTGTGTTGAGGATTAATTTCCAATCATAGTCCATCCAGGATTTGATAATGAAAATTAAATACTCAGTGCCAACTCCCAAACTGCCACCTAGGATTTAACTCCTTTTTAAACAAGACCACAAAGATAGAAGCAGAAAATCTCCAGAGCAATCCTGCAGCCAACATCCTCAGATCTCACTCAAACCGCCATGAAAAGATCTTGTGCTTTGGGTGGACCATCCTTTTACCTAGGTCAGTCTTCTCTATGATAATTCAGTCAATACACACAGCTAACTCTTCTTTGGGCAAAGCCTGCAAAGAACAGTACTGTTTCTTTGTTATTAACAAAGCCTTTCTGATTGTAGTAAAGCAGGCTTTACTACAAAGTAAAGCCTTTCTCTTTGCAAAGGCTGTTACCTGCAAACAGTCAACAGCTGAGTACATTAGCAGCAATCAACAAGTAACTGCTGACCTGTTGTGCTTTTCAGGCTGAAGAGAACTCTTCAGTTCTGCCATACTGTTACTCTGGACCTTGGAAGAACCGTTACACCTTTAATACAATACAATGCAATAAGGGGAAGATTAATATAAAAGTAATGTTACTGTATTCTTTGGGGGGTTTGTTGTTTATGTTACTTTCCCTGTAATAAGTCATTTGGAAACACCTTCCATATCCCAAATCAAAAACTGGAAAAAAGCATGTCTAATTTAAAAGGTAAGCAGAACCTGAGATGACCCTGACAGGACAGGTGAATGATGCAAAAATCATCTTAACCACCTCCTTCATCCTCTGACCAGGCTACTCACAAAATGCTTCTGATTTTGGGGGCCTCCATATTCTTCAAACTTGCTAGATACCCAAAACATTTCAGAGGTAAAATGCCCTCTGCTGCCTTGATTAACTTGAAGACTGTATATTTCTTAACAGATACATGGCTAGAGCTGGTGATCCATGCATAGGCCTCATGTTTCCCTATGGCACTTCACTTCACTTGACTGAAAATAGCTCAACTTGTTAATATCAGCTGCTTAGCAGTTTATATGTTAAACTCGTAGATATTGTATGTTATTTTCCAGACAGTTTACACACAGGT
Organism: Eurystomus gularis; assembly: GCA_013400335.1. Classification (NCBI taxonomy): domain Eukaryota; kingdom Metazoa; phylum Chordata; class Aves; order Coraciiformes; family Coraciidae; genus Eurystomus; species Eurystomus gularis. The sequence goes on from VZZY01000006.1 coordinate 4,408, forward strand.
AGCAGGAATCTTCAGAGAAGTAAAAGCTACAATGTCAAGTGGAAAATTATTTATTAAAAAAATGGACATTAATATGAGATTTTAATGAGATGTTAATATTGCATAACTAACTGGCTGAAGGAGTGATGATACTGTTTGTGAAGAAAAATGCATGAGCAAGGCATAGAAAAAAAGGCACACACTGCTAAAATGTGCTGAGGCATCCTTTGCAGAAAAGGTCCAGAGTGCAGTGTCATGCTGCAGGGAATGTGTAACCTTGAAGACTTAAGTAATAGAGGGAATTCAATAATAGACATGAAAAGTCATGCCTGTAAAGATATTCTATTACAGAAAAAAAATCTGTCAAAAGCTGGGAGCACTCCTACTAGAAATAAGAGAGAAGGAGAAAAACCTGGCTATATTAGGTAAATGCATGGTGATTGTGAAGTACTATTATATTATGGCAATAAAAAGAGACAAGAGGAATCTGAGGATATATCATATACATCCTCATATACATCATATACATCCTCAGATATATCTGAGGATATATTCCAGCAGGGTCAAGCTCCATGAAGGGAAATTCATGCTGACAGGCTCACCAGTGCAAAGGTGATCAAAGGACAGAAAGCCCATCTTCTGATAGGTTGTGAAGAAGTCTGGCCATGGCAGTCTGCTATTGCAAGGCAGAAGGGTGACATGACTCTTCTCTGTAAATCCTTCTGAGAGAAATAGGAATTATTTCCACAGACGCAAGGCTGACCCAGGGACAATGGATATATTCTGGCCTGAATAAACTTCATACAGGAACTAAAAAGCTTCCAACTATGAGAGGAGTGGATTTCTGGTACCACCTCTGACTAAAACTATCTGAGATAATAGACATCTCAGCTTATTACATTATTAAGACGTAATGATCAGTTCTACAGTAGGATTATTCAGAGCTATGTGATAACAGGGGGTTAGACTCAACATCAAATATTCATCTGAATCCTCTGCCCCTTGTTCTATACATCATGGTACATGATAATGATTGCTGTCTCCTGCTGCCTTCACTCCTATTGCACTTGGAGCACTTTGCAGAACTAATCCTGTCCTCAAATTTAGGGCTGAAATAGTTTCATCAGCTGTGATTTCCCGTAAGTATGTTGCACCAGAGTTATGAAGCCACTGAGAGAGAGAAGAAGGCTCAGAGCCACAAAAAAATCAGCTTTTGTAGGACTGGATCAGGAGCATGGAACTCACTTACTGCATCTCCATTAGTGTTTAGCTCAGATCAAGAACATATTTATGAAGTGAATCTCCTGATTGCCCCCACATAAGTGTGCTTGACTGTGCAGAGCTATCACAAACAAGCATGAGCTAGATTTATTTCAGATGAAACTAAATCAGAAGATGCACCCCAGAAGTATACAGGATGCTCTCCAACCACTAACCAGAGTTCAATCCTCTAACACCAGAACAGTCTGATCCAAACTAATCTGCAGAAAAAGCTCCAAACTGTGAACAGTGTGGATGTTGGTTCACCAGCATCAACTGATTTGCTTTATAGGTCTATTCCTGTTTTGCCACAGTGCTTGCCTATGTAGATGAAGCCACTATATTTTTGTAACAAAAATCACCATGTCCCTCAGAACACATGAAACCAATGTAAAACTAATTTCTTTGGCCTGTTCTTAGAACTTCTTCACTATACCTTCTCCAAATTTCCTGCAAAGTGTTAATCGAAGTACTTAGTATCAAGTCAATTGAAAACTGCTCTTTTTCATTTTCTTTCATGGGAAGAGTTTAGATAAGAAAGCCCCATGCAGCATGTAAACAGGGACTCCATGGGAACAGACTTTTCTCAAGTCCTTTTCAAAACCCTCCTCTAGAAACCTCAAGGTCATATGTGAATTTCAGGTCAGTTTGCAGTCTATCCTGAGTTCATGTTCACAGATCTGCTGTTTTGATCTACAAAAGCTCTTACCACACAATGTTTTCTAATTTCTGCTGTTTCCTACTTCTGCTTCTAACCATCCTCCTCTTGAAATGGGAAAACCAGAAAAAAAAAAAAAAGAGACCATTTTATTTTATATGCTGTTGGCTTTGGAAATTCAGCTATATTCTCCCTGGTATCAGACAGTTTCTGACTGCAGGCTCTGATCCTTCAGGTGATAGGGTCTAAAATTAGGCTGAATTCTATAACGCACAAAATGGGCAAATGTATTTACCTTAGGTCATTTTTTATTTCTGCCTGATGCTGTGGAATCTCCAGCAGGTGACCGCACAGTACAAATTGCTGAATTATGCAGATAACAGATGAATTTTAGGGTAGTGGCTGCCTTAAGCAAACGCTATCTTGCTATTGTGAATTTAATATTACAACTATTTTGGCACTTTTCTGTGTTTCATCTGATTATTTTAAAAACAGCAGTATTTGTTTGCAATGGCATTGTAATACCCTCATAATCTTAAACCATAATGTGAATAAACCACCACTGACATTGTAATGGCTCACATTACCATATCATTACAGATGTAAAAGTCAGCCCCATATACTTCCTACAACATCAGTATTGGTGAGGCAGCCATTAAGATGTCAGTGGTAGATCAGAGAATCACCATTATAAGATTAGTCAAGATATAAAACATTGCTAAAGGTAGCTACAGGGCCATGCTCAGCAGCTGTTTCCAAATATAAACCTCTCAGCAGTTTAAAAATAAATTTTAAATTAGCCAAATGCTCAAATCCACATTAAGAACTTATTTTTATGTCAGCAAAAAAAGTCCTATTTAAGAGTGTCAGAGGTTGGGGTTTTCTTTAATGCCTATTGTGAAAAGGCATTTTTAAAAAATTTTTTCCATATACTTTAAATTACTGAAAAATTGAGGGACAAGAATTTTACTCTTGCTTTAGCTGTACACGTCTTGTCCTTTGCTGACAGCAATGGAAATGCCCTGCTTAAAATTAGAACATACCTAGATCGTATATAACAAGATTTCTCCTACTATAGCTGAATCCAGTCGTGAAATACTTTGCAGATGTGAATTTATATTCAACAGCATAGACAGTTGGTTATATTGAGGCTTTTTGTTGCCATTAGTATAACGCAAAGTTGTATCATATTAATCTCTTGCATGAGATTTTTTAAAGCAGTACAATAGCAAGCAGACTAATGAAAAGTAGTTAATAGAGATTCTGGCAAAAGGGAAAGCTACTTTAATTTGGAAAATATAGAGGATTTGACTGGCAAGCACAAGTGGGAGTAAAGGGACATAAAGCAAACATCAACACAAGTACACTGAAAGAAGAGCATTCACTGCAACAGCAGCTTACATTTAGGGACATTGCATTCATTACTGTCTTGAGATTATGTATACAAACATTCATGCTGCTGAATTTCTTTTTCTCTTGTACAAATAAATCAGAGATTACTCTTCCTAAGTGAATCTTAACCGTAATAAAATTCAGGTAATACATAAGAAAAACTGAACTGGAAACTTCCTCTCTCTTTATTAACTAGTCTTCAGGAGCAGGCCGTAGAGCCCTCACCTTTATTCCTTAGCCTGTACTGAAGCAGGAGGCACCGTGGTTTCACTGACACTTCTTAGATGGGTGGGCACTTGACAGGGCAAAGGTGTTCTTGGAACTGGCCCTTCATCTGACAATATGCATTAAGGTGAGAGTGGAACACCATCAAGACACAGCTCTCAGGGCCCTGCTTTTACAAAATATTGTGTTGTAAAATGGGGAGTTTGAAAAGCCATATTTTTAACAGTCTATCAAAAATCTAAAAAAACAATGGAAATGGATTTTCTTCAGATTATTTTTTTCTAAAATCACTGTGAAACTAGAGTGACTGATTTTCAAGTGTCTGCTTGGATTGGCCAGTTTTGCAGTGATAAGGCAAGATTGTGAGGGCAGAGGTGACAACACAAGTAATTTTAACTCTTTCAGTCAGATGATCTAATTTTTGTGCTTTATTAAAGCATGTCATAGCTATTGCATTCAACAGTATTTATATATTATGCAGATGAATGTAGTCCTCTGTTCAGATTCATGGGAGTTACAACCTTGACTCAGGATGTAAGAATAGAAGATTTTGGGAGTCTTTGATTATGCCTTTGTACACACCTGTGTATGTGACGGTTTGGTCATATAGAATCACAGAATCGTTCTGGTTGGAAGAGATCTTCAAAGTCATCAAGTCTAACCATTAACCCAGCACTGCCAGGTCACCACTAAACCATGTCCCTAAGCACCACATCTACACAACTTTTAAATACCTCCAGGGATGGTGACTCCACTACTTCTCTGGGCACCCTGTTCCAGTGCTTTACAACCCCTTCTGTGAATAAATTTTTCCTAATATCCAATTTAAACCTCCTCTGACACAACTTGAGGCTATTTCCTCTTGTCCTATCCCTTGTTACATGGGAGAACAGACTGATCCCCACCACACTACAACCTCCTTTCAGGTGGTTGTAGAGAGCGATAAAGGTCTCCCCTGAACCTCCTTTTCTCCAAGCTAAACAACCCCAGTTCCCTCAGCCAGTCTTCATAAAACTTCTCTAGACCCTTCACCAGCTTTGTTGCCCTTCTTTGGACATGCTCCAGCACCTCAATGTCCTTCTTCATGTCCCTCACTACAAGAAGGTCACGAAAGGTCTAGAGAACAAATCATATGAGAGGCTTGTCTTCTAGAGCAAATCTTATGACTTGTAATACAGGCTGCTGAATGCATATTTAGGAAGAAAGGCAAAACAGAGATCAGGTATAATTATCTGTCTATAAGAACTGCAGGAGTTGTATTGGTCAGACATTTAAATGCACTACTTTATTTTTGTTATCTTGGAAATAAAACCAGAATTGTCACTAGCATATAGTTCTCCAAGTAACTTCCACTCTCCTTCCTTCCAAAGGAACTAAAGCTTTATCACTACTGAATTAATGAGTTTGTTAATTCGTGCAGTCCTATTACCGACGATATTTCAGCATATGCTTTTTCTCCTTGTAGTGGGTTGACCCTGGCTGAATGCCAGGTGCCCACCAAAGCCACTCTATCACTCTGCTTCCTCAACGGGACAGGGGAGAGAAAATATAATGAAAAGCTCATGGGTTGACATAAGGACAGGGAGATCACTCAGCAATTACTGTCACAGGCAAAACAGACTCAATTTCGGGAAAAAATAATTTAATTTATTACTAATTAAGCCAGAGTAGGATAATAAGAAACAAACCCAAATCTTAAAAACACTTTCCCTCCCTTAAAAAAACATCCCTCCCTTCTTCCCAGGTTCAACTTTACTCCTGACTTCTCCACCTCTTCCCCCACAGTGGCACAGGGGACATGGAATGGGGGTTGCAATCCATGCATCATCCATTACCTCTACCACACCTTCCTCCTCAGGGGGAGGACTCCTCACACTCTTCCCCTGCTCCAGTTTGGGGTCCCTCCCACAGGAAACAGTCCCTCCCTAATGTGAGTCCTTCCCACAGGCTACAGTTCTTCACTAACTGCCCCACCCCCTTCAATGGGGTGCAGTCCTTCCTGAACAGGTTGTTCTGGTGTGGGTCCCAAGTCCTGCCAGAAAACCTGCTCCATTGTGGGCTCTTATTTCCACGGGTCCTGCCAGGAGCCTGCTGCAGCGCAGGCTCTACACAGGGCCATAGTCTTCTTTGGGCACATCCACCTGCTCTGGCATTGGATTCTCCATGGGCTGCAGGTGGATATCTGCTCCACTGTTAACATCCATGTGCTGCAGGGGGACAGCCTGCCTCACTATGGGCTTCTCCATGGGTTGCAGGGGAATCTCTGTTCCAACACCTGGAGCACCTCCTCCCCCTCCTTCTTCACTTACCTTGGTGCCAGCAGAGTTGTTTCTCTCAGCAATTCTCACTCCTTTCTTCAGCTACACTTGTGCATCAAATTTTCCCCCTTCTTAAATACATTATTACAGAGGCACTACCACCATTGCTGACTGGTCAGCCTTGGCCAGTGCTAGAAGCTTCCCCTATGTCTGATAAAGGCAATGCCAGCCTTGGTTCCAAGACAGACCAAGCATTTAGGACCTTTCAGGAGACATCGTGATGAAATGGTGCTAAATTTTGGAGAAGGTGTTCGTTAGTTGACCCTGCCCTGCCGGCTCTGGGGCAGCACAGCATCTTTCTGTTTGTGATGTCTGAGGAGGGTGAAGGTTTCTGTGGGTCAGCAAAGGGCTTAGTTGAGAGGAGCTAATTGAAATGGATCTTGGAAGGAAAATCAGTATAGCTGAGTAAGGTTATAGCAACAATACAGAGCACCAAGTTCATCTATACTTCAGTTGCGGGTATTCATTCTGTAGTGGCAAAGGGTCCCTTCCCTTCTCTCCCCAAATGTCTTCATAGATATTTTTTTAACTAGGCGGGATTTTATCAGCTTTTCCACTCTTTAAACATTGTCAGTTAGTGCTAGCCAGACTGCACAGTTAATTGTATTCTAATCTACCCAATTAGTCCCCTATTCCCACAACGACTTACACATGTGGTTAATTTAAAGTTTAACGCAAGTGTGAAACTCTTCTGTGCCTGAGCCTGCCTGCTTCTAATGAGTGAAAAACCAAATGCTTTTCTTCCTCAAATCCCTTCTCGAGAGCCACAGCTTTCTTTTAGCCTTTCATCATTAATCTCAGCTCTAGTGTTATGCACTATCTCACCCATGCCTGATTATTAAACATAATAAAACAGAATGAAAAACAAATCCAGAATAAAAGCCAAAGGGAATCAAATTACCTGATGGCCATGCTTTGTAAATAATGGCTCTTTCATGGAACAGATTCCCTTTCTTTTGCTTTTTGTTGTTTTCTTTCCTCTTTCACCCCCTCTGTGACCCTTTTAGCCAAAGTAATTCATTGTGTTGTCTGTTTTGTAAGCATCCTAGGGCAGCGACCTTGTCATCTCAGTGGTCTGCACAGCACCATGAGCCTCCAGAAGAGTGTGTGTAAATATTAATAAACACACATTGACATTCAATGAAATAAAAAGCCCAATTTTTCTGAATCAATAACTCACTCTCTCTGGGTATGAAACAGTAGTAATCTACGACCATGAGCTTTAATCCTTTCAAAATGTGCTTTCAAATGGGACTTTCATGAGCAGTATGAAAAATACATGCAAACAAAGGAAGGTACAGCACAGGTAGTAAACCACTGGTTTTCTGTGTACGCAGTGTTTATTGACTTCCACCCACAAGGAAAAATGCTGTCACCTGCTGCCCCTTAACCTGCTCCCAATGATGTTGAACTCTGGAGAAGAGTTTTCCTAACTGGCCTTTCCAAACTTTTGGATCCTCTGAGCCTATCATTTCTCCCTTTCTCTGCCATCCCCTTAATGGTGTTAAAACATGTCCTGGTTTGAGCTAGAACAGAACTAATTCTGTTCAGTGATCTTACTTTTCAGCTGTGTCTCTTCTAACTAACTGCACTTTCTAAAGTTAACGGCATATTTTTGCAGACAGTGTCTGCTTCTAGAAGTGATAATGCTTGATGTTTAGAGTTACCAACTACCAAGGTAACTCTTGTGTACCATGTTGGGGATGCAGAAGGTAAAAGGCTGCACCTGCCTTTTCACCCTAAACTGACCAACAAGGTATTCTGTCCCATATATGTCATATTCAGCTGAGGGATCACAAGAGTCAAGGTATCTTCTTCAGTGACTGGCTTCTGAGGAGGACTCCATCCATTCTGCCTTTGATCCTGATCCATGTGTTCCTGAATCCACTTCCAGAATCCAGCTCCTGAATCTGGTTCCCATCTGCTGCTGAGTCCAGTCTGGGACTTCCCAAGTGCCTGCTCCACAGCATCAGTGGTGACAGTGACATAATTGCCATCAGCGGGGTTTGGTTTGATGCTGGTTTTGTATATATTTGTATACATTTCATTTTCTTATTACTATTTTCATTGAAGCTGTTCAAGTTTTCTAATTCATAAGTCTCTCTCTCTTATCTCCTTTCTCTTCCCCTTTGGGGAGAGAGAGGGGTTAAGAGAGAGCATCTGTTATTGGTCTAGTGAACAGCCCTAACCCTAAACCTTGACAAAACATTACAAAAATTCTAATAAAATAATTGTAAAAATTATAAAAGAAGAGATTTTCAGTACTTCTGTGCAACATGAATTTATCCTTCCTTCTGCCTGTGCCTCATGACACAAGCTTCGATTGCAAGACCGTGCTTTGATTTTTTACAAAACCCCTCCAACTTTTGGCAGCCAAGAAAAAGGGGTCTTGCAGACCAATCAAGCAGTGAGCGCAGATGAGGTTTTGAAGCTGATGGCAAGGATCATACCTGCACCACAGGATGTCTGGCATGACCAGGCTAACGAATGAACTACATCTCTTTTAGGCAAGCTTTATATTCTTTCTTGCCTTGATTCACTATTATTCTCTGCACTGCATGGACCCAGGGTCCTCTGGAAAAAAATCCTGCCTCTGACTGTGTCATTGTTACCCTAAACAGTTAGCCAGTTTTCAAGGGTCTGGTGGGTTGTTTCTGTTAGAAGCAGAAGAAATTAAAGTGGAAAATAGATATTTATCTGGTCCAAGTCTCTTTAGCAGGAAAAACCAAGAACATTATCCTGTTTCTATGAATACATGCATGACCAAATATCTGTTCCAACCCTCTTTCTCTCTGCAATGTGTCCCCTGAATATCAAAGTTAATTTTATACCAGAACATGTAGTGTTTTACCAGCTAGCTCTAACTTGTCTTTTTTTCTATGGAGGGGTATTTCTTACACTGAGTATAATAGGGTTCATCCATCCCTATACCTGCCACAGCCTTGCTGTCATTGGTAAACTCTTTCTGTGCCTTGCTTCTGCCTGGCACTGAGCAGAGACAGTCCCACTGCAGCCCATGGGAGGTGGAAGTACACGACATCTCTGTATCGGTCCTTGGCAGGACTTACTGCCATTCCCAAAGTTACTTGGGCAGGCACAAGGGAACTCAGGCAGGAAAAGCAGTGCATAGAAGAAAGTCTTAAAACCTTGGCTGTCCTGTGCTTGTGCTGGTGAAGCAAGTGGTGGGAATTCATTGTACAATTGTGTGCTCCCACCCTTCTTCACGCTAAAGCTGAACGAAGCAAATCTTTCATATTGATCAACAAGTTAAGTAAGTGTGTTACCGAGCTGTTATGCACTTGCATGTCTGGGCAGTATACCCCGGGGGGGTTTCACTAGCTACCTAAGCTCACAGAGATGGCCACAAAGCACCTGCAAAGTAGCGCACAAGAGGAAATTAGAAGGCTTTTCACAACATAGTGGCCATTTGTTCTGTTTCTGAACATACAGCAACTATATAGTCTTATCTTCTTAGAATTATCTTTGAGATGAGTGATATGTACTATTCTTATGTTGAGTTATATTGTATTGTTCTCTCATGCCTCCACTGCATGTGCAGACACATTCACAAAAGTGGTACAAAATTTTCTGTTGCGAAAATTGGGCACACCAACTAAAAAACACTGGAATAACCGCAGTGTTTCTATGTATAAAGCATACATGTTCCCTCCCATACTTCTCTTATACACCCATTTTCCTGAAACAGTGAAGTGTGAAACTGAAAAATCTCTTGAAAGCATAGCTACCATATGTAAGACTGTTGGCTGTAGATAGATGGCAGTTATTTTCTGGAAATTTTAGCTGGGAATAATTTGAGGGAGGAAAGAGATTGTTGCAGTTGCTGAACTTCCAGACATGCGGCAACATATGGGAACACCTACACAGTAGCTTCATCTGACTAGCCAGAAATCCAGCAATGCCAAGGTCTGCCAGATTAACGACACGTGCAGTACACAGATGGTTGATGCACACGCACTAAGTATGATGTGAACTGGATGTGTCAGAGTAGCTATGCAGATTTAGTCCATGAAATCCCACAGACACACAGCAGCCTCACCTGAGATCTCCTGGCTCAATGTCTGTGCCAGGTTTGAAGGTAGCGTTGGGCTCTGGGGTATAACAATATTGCCTCCTCTATTTATTCCACAAAGAAACAAGATCAGTTTTGCTATTTATTCTGAATTAATAAGGCCTCAGTAAGGTTTTGCTCACTCCAAGCATGATACAATTAAACTTCATATCATACTGTAATAGGTCTGCCCTGAATGAAGTTAACCCATATGGTGCTGAGCTTTGGATTTGTGGCTAAAAAAGTGTCCAGAATGCAACGATGTTTTGGCTATTGCTGACTAGTGCTTGCACAATATCAAGGCTTTCTCTCTTTCCCACTCTGCTTCTTGTCACCCCATAATGAGTAGTCTGGGGATGAGCAAGGTGCTGGGAAGGGACACAGGTGGGACAGCTGACCCAGACTGGCCAGAGGGATACTCCATGCCATATACAGTCATGCTCAGCAATAAAACTGTTAGATGAAGAAGGAGGTGGAGAGGCTTTGGCTTCCAAGGCACATGTTGCTCAGAGGCTGGCTGGGCGTCAGTCCGCTGGTGGGAGGTGACAAGCATTTGCATCACTTGGCTTTGCTTCTTTTTTTTCACTTACTAAACTTTTGCTCTTCCCATTCTCTCCCCCGCCCTGCTGAGAGAGTGGGGTGAGTGAGCAGCTGCGCAGGCACTTTGCTGCTGGCCAGGGTCAGCCCACAACACACACCACTGTGTGCATAGACTGTGTTGACTGGGGCAACACAGCTTGTAACAGTAACTTTACTTCTCACATTTCAAGTGGGTTTGAATGTGTGATCATCTGGTACTTGTTTTAACAGATAGCTTGCCTCCTTCTCAGCCCTTGTATTTACTGATGCACACATTTAACTGCTGAGTTTGACATCTATGTGTTCGTTGTCCTGCAATACTCAAAGCAGGGTCTTGGGCCCCATCTACTTCCAGCCTCTGCTTCCACAAACCCTCACAAGCATGTCATTGCCCTACTACCACCTACATGCCCTAGGTTATACTCATTCACTGTTTTCCTTGCCCTTTCCTCTGATCACCAATCAGGATCTCATGTGCATGCCCTGCTTGCCCAGGTGCCTGGATGGAGGACCTGCTTCTCATGAAGGACCTGGATCCCACCCATCCTGCTCCAGAGTCCTTCTCCTCCCCAGAGCCAAGCATCAGCACTGGGTGTAGAGAGGTAATGTTCCTGCTCCCCTTCCTGTGCTCAGAAACACAACTGAAAGCACATGTTAGTTGACTTACCTGTAGATCTGTGACCTACCAGTCATCACTAGTTTAAAAATCTTTGTTCTTCAAGCCATTGATCAAAAGGGAATTCCTTATTTCTGTAGGATAAGTATATTCATAGCATTCTTGGGTGAGAGGGGTATTCTGAGTAGGTAAACAAGTGAGTCTGCATAGCTCAGTGCCAGAAGCCAGACGGCTTTTGAGGCATATATTTCTTTACTTTTATAGCTCCCATAATTTTTAAGCCCATCTCATTTCCTTTGGGATCTGAATCATAAAATTAGTTTTCATTCAAGATGCTGTCCAGGATCCATCCAAATGTAGTTTACTAGGAGACTCCTACTGAAACGCCTTGTTTCAGCAGCATTAAACATACCAGCTCTTTTTAGAACGAAATTCAGTGTCTCTGAAAGCAGCAGGAGTTTTGTCATTGATTTCAACAGTATAGCTTTCTGCCTTTTCATATAAAAGAATCACTCACTGCAGAGAGGAACTGAGATGCTGAGGCTTGGGTTTGGATCCCGATTGATCTTCAAATCCCTTGTGCAATCACCCAGGCAGCTGAGCTCTACTGCCAGTCCAGGAACAAGGATGAATTCCACTCAACCCCAAAAGAGAACAAGGATAAAGCAAGTGTTTGGAGGATTTAAAGTCTTTAGGAGCCAGAATGGTTCATTCCTCTCATTTCCCTTGGCTGCTATTGTAAAGGTTTCCTTCACTGTAAGGCTGATCCAATTGCCATTGAATGTCACTAGCAAAACTGCAAGTGACTTGTAAGCCAGAACACACTGGAAGATTATTATTGCTATTATTATGCTATATAGAAATGAATTCTGAAGATTTTTTTTCTTAATATATGTTCTCCCTGTACTGTCACCCAGACTAAAGTTCCAGCTTTCAGCAAAACACAGAATGACAGCTTCAGAAGTGTCTTACTAGCTCCTATTTTAAGGGACATCATTTTTGCCTTCACTGGACCTGTTAATACTCCCTGACTTCAATAGGCTTTGCACATATCCTTCTGGTGGTAAAAGCAGTCCTACACTAATAAAACACCACAGAGACAGCTTAGTGGCAGCATGTAGAAGTTCACCCTTACTAATTAACCCACATTTTCAATGTTACGGTCTTGCTGCAGCACCATGTATGTCATAGGAGTGCCTGGAGGAAAAAAATAGCAAAAAGAAATATTTAATTGGAATTTGCAAAAAAAATCCCCCAGCATTAAAATTTTTCATAGAATCACTCAAAACCAACAAATTACTGAAGGTTTGAAGAGCATGTTCTTGGGCAATGGTGCTGGTGCATTGCATGCTGGCAGTCTGTGTGTTAGAGCAACAGCTTTATAACTTTCCTGCCCCACGTCAATTCAGTGTACAGAAAGACAGAGAATATTTTTTAGGTTACAGCTGCTCAGAGACTCCAGGGTAGGAAACTAGCATGGCAAATAGAGACCACACTGCTGGAGATACTTTCCGTCATAGAATCATAGAATCATTTAGGTTGGAAAAGACCTCTAGGATAATCAAATCCAACCTTCGTCTCAACATCTCCCTGAACCCTAGACCATGTCCCGAAGCACCGCATCTACTTGTTTTTTAAACATCGCCGGGGATGGTGACTCCACCACTTCCCTGGGCAGCCTGTTCCAATGCCTAACCTTCCAGCATGATGTTCCCCCACCTTACATACTTACTGTTCATCTCTTCTCTTTTGCTAGTTTGCCTGCCAGCCTGAGAGTCACAAAAGTTTCAATTGTACTCTTTTGAACCATTTGGAATTCTTTTGGATTTCTTCTGGATTTCTTAATTTCTTCTTGCTGGACAATGAAGTTCTCTTCCTAAGCTAAGTACACACAAGCCTTTTCCCTCTGAGTAGGTGTCCTCATGTGTGACAAAGAGGTCAGAAATCTTATCACTCAACCTTCTAACTCTTGCATTGCACCAAAAGGACAGTCAGCAATCTTATTGACAGCGGATTAAGAAGTAAGAAGCTTAACTAGAAAGTCTCAGAACATAACTTTCAGTGCCCTGCTAGTATGCTTTGAAACAGATCTCAGTATACATTTTCAATTATATATTTTTTAAAATTCAGTACACATGGAGTGCTCTGTTCACCCTTTCCTTACACAAACACGTTCACCTTCTGCTAATGGGAGTAGCAGAGGCACGAACAACATCTGGGTTGTAGGCACTAGGAGTCTTCAGAGTCCTCAGCACTCCCAGCTGCGTTACTCACAGTTTTAGCATGCTGCCAACAAAAAAAATCAGAATATTTCCACTTCATTCTGCACTTTTGCTTTGGAGGTGTAATGAGCCTTCTTTCAGTCAAAGCCAAATATTTTACTGTGGATGCAAATTTTTGCTAATGAATGAATAGCAGACATACATTTTTCATTTGATAAAGACACGCACTTAACGTTATCATTTAAAAAATGTATATTCATATAGCCATTTAAAAATAACTGGCACCATTGTCATAATTATCTTTTCATATGTTCAGCAGTGCCAAGAATTAACTATGAATGTAAATGTAATCAAGCACACTACCACACTTTTAATAAATAAGGCAGCTTCTATCTCTATTGTGCTGGGAATGATCTGTGGTTTGCTCTTAAAGAAGCTAAAAGGAGTCTTTTCCCAGCTAACAGGTGTGTTGGTTCACTAGTGTGCCACATTGTACCGAGTCTGCTGAAACTCCTGGGGCAGATTAGCTCCATAAAAAGGCATACAGCTCCAGCTATGGGAAGAAAAATTAGTATTTGTGTGTGTCCTTTCTCATAGATGTGGGGACTGGAAGACTGCCTGAAAATAGTGAGCAAGAATGGATTTCTCTGGGGAGGTACTAAGCAGGTTCTCAAACTCCCTCATTAGCACAAATGCTCTGTATGTCCCTACATCACACAGTGTAATTGCAGCCTTTTATCTATATATCCCTTTCCCCTGCTTCAGCCTCCACCGGTCAGATGAGGAGCACTTTTGCTAATGGTCTATATATTTTAAGAAAAAGACCTCAAAGTCATGTGCACAATCGGAAACATGATGTATGATAAAAACACAACTCACAATGACTTGATTATTTCACTTTGGCCTTGCCTCAGCTTCCACTTCTCATCTCTTTCACGGTCCCTTTTGCTTCTTTCAGACTCTCACCTCCTTGGAGGAGCAAGTGGCTTTAGTGAACAAACCATATGACCATGGGTCGTCTCAAAAACCTTAAGACTGCTTAGCAGCAAAAAGATATCAGAGATATAAAAGGTAAGTTGCACAAAGGTAGTAAGATTTTTTTTTTCCTTAATAGGTGTTGGAAAAATGCAAATATTTTCTTTCAAAATCTGTTCAGTGATCTCATGAATTCCCAGCTGAGAATCTTACTGTCCTTCAGAAAAGGCATAAGATAACCAAGATTTGGGCAAATAGGTCTGTGCCTCAAAGAAAACATGCTATGGAAGGACTTGCTTTGGGGTTGAAAAGGCACTTTACTCTCCAGAGGCATTTAGGTACTCTATATTTCTGCTGTGAGAAGGGCATCTGTTAGCAGACATGTGAGCATCTTTCCACTAGTAAAGGGCTGATACAACTCATCCATTAAACCCATGCCACCAGATACTTGTCACCTAGTAACAGCCTTCAGAGCAGAATAGGAATGGATACTGTGCTGGATTTTAACCGGTGGCCTAGTATAAGGTATTAGGTGTGTCCTAGTATTAGGTATTATTTCTTACTGATTTGATAGGGAGACCACTCTCTGTTCTGGCCTACTGAAAAGTAGAGACCACATTAAAAGTTTAACCCCTGAATACATCTCACAGGTGTTTACAGACCCAAGGAACTTGATTAGGTGTGGCTTGCAAGAAAGATCAAGAAATACAAATAATTGCAAGGAGAAAGTTACACTAAGTAGGAGCCTACAAGAGCTGGAGAGCAACATTTTCAAGGGCATGTACTGATAGGACAAGGGATAAAGGTTTTCAACTGAAAGTGGGTAGATTTAGATCAGGCATAAGGAATACATTCTTCACTGTGAGGGTGATGAGACACTGGAAGAGGCTGCTCAGAGAAGTTATGGGTGCCTCCTCCCTGGAATTGTTCAAGACCAGGTTGGATGGGTCTTCAAGCAACCTGGTCTAGTGGGAGGTGTCCCTGCCCATTGCAGAGGGGTTGGAACTAAATGATCTTTAAGGTCCCTTCCAACCCAAACTATTCCATGCTGCTATGAAACTAGTAAGTTCCTTATAATGAAAATACTGCTTTCTGTTCAAGATCATCACTGATTAAATTTTTCTTCTTTTTTTTTTGCCAGTAGGTTTTACTTCTTCAGGTATATTCACTGCATCTCCCACAGCTCACAGGGGCCAGCCACAAGGTTATTGGCACTTGACGGGAAGACTTTTCAGCTAGGGGAAAGGCAGCTGGAGAAAGGTGCCAGAGTTCCTTATAATCTCTTCCTCCAAATTCAGGCACTGAATTTTTCATGAGGGGTTTTTGTTTATACTTGAGGAAAACTGCACCATAGTAGCACCACCTGGACAAAAACTTCCACTCAGACTTTTTTCCTTTGTGACCACAGCACGGAGTCTGTTTTCATGCACGCCTGTGCTTCCTATTTTCAATCAGCCCTGGAAGTAGATATGAACATAATGACCACAACTTCTCCACTGCTATCTCTCTGTAGAGTGAAGAGGAGGAGTGTATCACATAATGACAGCTGAGATAAATATGGGCAGATTTTCAAACTGAATCCTGTGTTTTTGAAATTAAGGCACTACTATTAAAGAGCCTCTTCTCAATACTGCCATATAGAAAAATGGTACAGCAGTGATACCTGTCTCTGAAGAAAAAAGAATGCAAGTAACCTAGAAATACTGACTTCACAATAGAATCTTGTTTGGTATAAAAGTGCCTAGTGAAATAGCGAGGAGTACAGTAACTTCTTTCCTTTAACCCTAGTGCTGGTGCAGTGACAAGACACGACATCATTAATATTATTTCCCTTTAATGGTTTTGGATCATTAGTTGTCATCATAGTTGATTACAGTAACTAGCTATGCACTTAAATGTATGTGACTGGAAGCATGATTAGTAAATTTAACTTCCTGATTCCCTAATGGGTTCATTTATATCTTCAGCTTGGTGAAATCAGTAGTTAGCAGGCAGGACTCGGTTTAACGCCCATCCAAGTCAGCTCAGGATTGTTTCCTTGCTCTACAAGGACATTTGAGGCAGATCCATGCAGCATGTCCATTTACAGATGTAAAACATTTTACTAAAACATGAAAACTCATTTATCAGAGATATCTTGGTGGATACATATGTGTACACATACCATGGTGTATATGCAAGAATTACATTTTGTATGTATCAGCCATTAATTTTACTTTCCTAAAGAGCCATGAAGATAAAAAATAGTTTCAATGGCTGAGTTCATGTGTGTGCATAAAACGAATTGGGGGTAGTGTAATAGAAATTATGATAAGTTGTGTTTCCACATATAATGGAGTATAGTATAAATTTTGATTATGCTCTCTGGCACATAAATAATACAAATCCTACAAAGGGCCCTTGTGGGTATCAACTGATACTTCTCTGGTTTTGTAGCTTGCAGACTGCTATTGGTTTTGTGCTACTGTTGTAAAAACAGAAAACACTATGCAGACTGCTTTACCCTTTTCCCTATTTTGTACTAAACAAACCTCAGTAACACAGTGTGTGCAGAAACAGTCTGTGTCCCACTCTAGAAAATGAACAAAATGCATCATATTTTGTTACTTTTTTCACTGACAAGGTTCCTAGAACTGCTCTCTGTTCAGAAACATAGCATTACAAAATGTAGCAGTTCTTCAACTAAAAAAGTTTTCCACAGATTATCACTACTGAAGAAATGTAATCCTGCTTGATATTCAGTATATATTTTCTCCTGACAGTTTTATGGTACAATTAAATTTCATACTTTCTTTTCTACCACTCTGAATATGCATTAGAAAACCAAGCATCATAATTCTAAGCCAATTGGCTTGATTTGCTTGTTTAAATTCAGATATTGCTTCTTTCTGTGCATTCTAAATAAAGGTTGTGGGTTCTAACAGTGTTATTTAGAATCAACACAGCACATGGTCACTAAAGGTCTAGCCTGCATCAAACCTGTATTTCTAAACTTATGTGCTTTACATTAAAAATGAGATACTGTCATTCTAAAATGGTTTATTGGACTAACAAACTGTAGAGAAACAATAGAGCTAATGGAGGGTTAGGAAGAGAGGCAGATTACGGAACTCATTGTGTATTAGTTGAAAATTAAACCGATATTTAGATGGACTTAATAAGACTCATTTGAATGCAAAAGAATGAACATTGAGTTGATATTAACTTTTAATGCTTGTCATTTTATGTTAATTTATGTTTTTAAATTATAGTTGATTTTTTTGTGATCAGACTGGCTAATTATACCTCAAACATGTAAATTTGACATGATGCCAACATCAAATTAAAAAAAAAGAGAAATTCAACAAAGTACTTGGTTATAAAGACCTATAATTCACTGAAACTGGATTCTGGCTGAGTTCCTCCAACCACACAAAGCATTATGCTTTGCACTAGTAAAATCATTCAGCTTCTGTGAGATTATTTCTTTAGTTTGTTTTACCGAGGAGACAATGCTAATGCACTCTATTTGTGCAACCTTTTCCTGATCACTAATTTGATCATTCTTAGGGAAATTCTTCATCTAGCCTTGATACCTGCAGATGTAGTTTTCCAAGATTCCCTCATGCTAAAAGCATCATTAACAACAACAAAAAATTTTGTAGTGCTGGAATGGTCTCAAATTGGGATCATGAGCTCTGTTTCTAAACAGTACATAGTAAGTTATTCTTGTAAATCCTAAGGGTCTACTGACCTTCTAAAATCAAAATGCAAAACTAGTGCCTTACATTTTATATATCTGCTTCCCTTCAGGGCGTTATTTCTCAACACATATTAAACAAAGTTACTGTGTCTAAGCATGCCAAATAGGCAGGAGCTTATACACTACTGGAAGATGAGCAGTTTCTTTGTTTAATTTACACTTTGGAGTTATCCTTTATTTTATTTCTTTTATCATGTTTCCAGAATTGAAATCATAAATTCTTCTGTCAGCTCTGTACAGACAGTTTTTTAAGGGCTCATAATTCAGATGTCTTTAAAAAAACCATAATCTTCTCGTTTGAATGACCTCGGCCTTCATCAAATTGGGAGATACAGCATGCAAGGCTTTATATACAGGGGAGATGTGTTGAGCTGATAACCTTACTGCACCAGCCCTCTACCCACTCAAAGGCATTTGTTTGTTTAGCAAGTATTTGTGTAATGGAACCTAATTATTTCATGAAATATCTTATTGGTTGCATACAGGTGAGCAGATGAGATTATTGACATACATAACAAATCAAAAAGCCTTGCTCCTTCAGTAGGCCATTCTTTCTCCTCCTCCCACCTTCCCTTAGGGTCAAGTGCAATGAAGACAGTAAACTAAATTTTAACAGGACAAATCTTCACTCAAGCAAAACTCCAGTTGATTCAAGAGGGAAGTTTTTCCTAAATAGGAATTGAAAGTTGAACTGTGGCTTTTGGTGTAAAACAATGTATGGTTACTGCAAATAGCTATGTTAGGTGAAGTTTCTACCTCTGCTTCACTCACTTCTGTGGAAATGTTGAAGCTAGGGTCTGCCTCTGGGTTTATGAAGCATTTTATAATGCCATCATAATCCCTCCTCGCTCAGGTGTACCTATAGCCATGCAAAGTCCCTACTGCACAAAATTGTAGGTAGTGTCTCCTGCAGCATTGAGAAAGGGGAGTAGAAATTCCCTATTCTGCCTTAATGTCAGGACTTTTGAGGCCAGCTTTCCAGCAGCAGGTTGTTACAGTGCTCCCCTCACTAAGGCACTGCAGAGTTTAGGCAAACGTGCTACAGGGTTAGCGGTCCCATGTGTCCACTGACTGCAGCCACAAAGCTCCAGGGGTAGCAATTCAGTGGTTGGTTTCCACCACTTCCTACCAGCAAAGCCATGGGCAGCATATAAGTGATTCCTTTTCCCACCAGTAGTAAAACTGTCAGTCTGTATGTTATTTTTTCTAACCTTTTAATGTGTGTAGGTCATCAAGCTCACAATTACACCCACAGTTAGCTAATAATTGCTGAGCATCATGCTTTGTAGCTACCAGCTGAATGTGGTTCCCCATCTCTATCTGTCCAAACCCATATTATCAAAATACTTCTTGCTTAAATTGAGGCTTTCCATTTTTAGCATCATCCTTATTGTTAGTTTACAACCACAATTATCAGGTCAGTTTTCTATCATAGCTTATTTTTTTTAATGCTTAAGTCACATCAATCTAATTTTGGGTTTTGGTTTGGTTTGATTTTTTAAGTGTGGTGGGAAGGAGAGATCGGAGGGGGGTTGGTTTTACTAGCTGGTAGGGGTTGCACCTGTAAAAATGGCGCTGCTCTAGCATCTTTTATCGGCTCTCCAGTTGAACCCATGAAATGCACAGACCAACAGTTATAGAACACCAAGAGGGTGAACTTGCCCCGAGTGCAGAGCACTGAAAATGGAAGAATTCTGAAATTTGCAGACCATCTTTATGATAACTAAGAACACATCTTTTCAGCTGCTCAGAACTGATTTTCTTTTATTAAAGTATCTTCCATAATAGCTAGTGCTTACTTACAATGCTAGTTACTTTCTTGCAATTATGTTATTCAGAAATAATTGGATTTCTGGGTTTAATTGGGCTCTAAATTAGCCAGAGCTTTCATAAAAGCTATTACAGAGATTTCTAATAGCAGCTTTTCCTGCTATTTAAGCACAGAGTATTTCAATGAGAGTGATTCACCAGTGTAAAAAGTCTTGGCTGCTGCAAACTCTAGCACAGGTTCAGATTAATTATGACAATTTAGGCACCATCCTTTTGTAATTAAACATTTGCTCAAAACATTACCCACAGTGCACAACTGTGTCAGACAACTGGTTGCCCTTTATTTAAAAAGACATGATTTTGTTTTCCAGCTCTTTCGAAGATCAAGAAGCTTTATGGTAGGTGGGCTCTTCATGACCAAGTTGAGAGGCAGGGTTAGCATCTGTTTGCTCCCACTGGTCATTTCACCCACCCAAGCAGGAGGAGACTGCATGAGGTGTCCTCCTGACACCCTCTCCCACCTGAGGGATCCTGTGCTCCAGTTGCTGACCACCTCTGGACACATGTGCTTGCAATGCAAACATCCCGCTACCAGGAAAAACAGAGAAGTAAAAATGCAGTCAAGTATTTCAGAGAATATCCTGGGGCAGGTCCTTTGACTTTGCCATGGATGATTGAGGGGCAATGATGAGGTGATTCAGGGTTAAGACTAACAGATCTGGCCTTTGTGCTTTTCCCTGATTTCTGTCAGTGGCAACACTACTCCAGTGCAGCACTGTCTGTGACCCTCAGAATCTTCACCATACCCTGTAGGCTAGGCTGTGTTTTAGGCATAACTTTCACTAAGAAAAGGTGTGTTGTCTTATCCTACCAGACAACATAACTCCTGGACCATAATGATGCCTTCCCTACTTATCTCCTGGCCCAACACCAGTGTTTGCTGCACTAACTGGTTGAGAGAGGCTGAAGTTCTTCTCAGTCCTTCCTCATTCAGCCTCCAGTGAAAAATGCAGCTTCTCCCACACACAAGACTCAAGACTACGTTAACTGTATAATTCTGGACTTGAGGATGGAGTGTGACCTAGCACAGGACAACTCAGGAAGAATTTAAGAAAGCAGACTTCTTGGGCTTTGTTTTTTAGAGGACAAGTTAGCAAGTCTTAACTTGGTATTTTTTGCTTTGGAAAATGGATGATCAAAGAAAATGTAAAATGTATTGTAGATAATTTGCCTCTCTCTTTCAATCGCTCATACTTCTGAAGAAGCCCACCCCTCTCCAAAGGCAAGGGGTCAAGGGAGACAAGGGAGACAAGCCCCAGCAGCAAAAGTTGGTCTTGTTGTTACCTGCTTTGCTGGGAAAGTGGGAGCTGGCTAGCTTCAGCACAAATGTGGTGGCTTGAAATAGCAATATTTTTCCTGGTCTAAGTTAAAGGCAAAACAATTAGAGCTTCTATCTCATCATTTGCACTGTCCTTTCTTGGCTTTCAGGAAGACATTGGCTCCCAGTAGTGTTCTGTTCCATTATTGAAACCACTTCCCATGCAAATGGATACATGTCACATGCAGGTTTTGCCTTCCACTCTAACTCAGCACCTGAGAGAGCAGGTGGATCTGATTTCCAGCATTATTCGTGGGGTTTCTTTCCAGCCATTCATGCCCTCCACAACATTATTCTAGGTTATTTCTCTCTTCAGGAAAGGCATTCTATGCATAGTTTTTCAAAAAGGCTTATTTTAAAATTCAAATATATTTTTTGTAATTATCACAGGTAAAAAAGAATACTTTTCCACTGATTCATACAACTTTGAAAAATGTTTGCTTAAGTAACGAAGGGTGTGATTCAGCCCCAGATTAAAACATGAGAATTTGGATGCCTACATAAACATATCTAAACATTATCTAAGTGGCCAAGCTTCCATCATATCTCTGCAGTTGAGAATAGTCAAATGAGCATAAGGACAGTTCAGCCCACTCTAATATAGACACTTTAGGGCTCAGGCTTGTACCTGAATGTAGGCGCTCAGTGCTATCTATCTGAAAAGCCCTGGGAGATCCCAGCTGCCTTTTGGGTGTTGATCCTGGAGGATGCACACCTCCCAGGGTTCAAGTATCACAACTGTAGCCCCACATCCAAGTCTGGGGCACTTCAACTAGCATGAGAATCTTGCACTTTTGCAGCTGAATTGATATGAAGAAGTCAAAATGCTGAAATAACTTCGGACACTCAAGGACTTCATAGGACATCCTAAGATATTACCTGAATTATTAACTTAATTCATTATATTACTATGAAATCCAAACAATATCTGTTGTGAAAGACATGACACAAATTCAGAATTTGCCAAAATTAAATATGGAGATTGAAACAATTCACTTAAAAATTTTACTATTGAATTTTTTTCCTTTTCCTACAAAATGCTGGAGACTTAGATAAGACTGCATTTTCTAGTGGATAAGTTTTCTACTGACAGGCAGCCCCTTTCACAGGTATGCTTCAGACAAATGGTGAGTGATAACATTTCAGTATCTTGCAGCAGAGGCTTTTTGGCTTTGTTTTATCCATAATAGCTTGGAGGATTCTTTGAGATTTACTTCAAGGCTGAGAATGTTTTTTCAAAATTCATTTGCTAAAGCACATTTTTTCAGCTACCTGAGAAAATTCAAGGTTCTTCTGTGTAAATAGTGGAAAATGGTAGCAAGGCACTGCATGGATCAATTCTCAATCCTTTTCTAGTGAACAGGAGTTTTACAATTGACTTCAGTAGAAGCAAACTTAAACATTCTAAATCAATATCCCAGTTTGCCATGGACTAAGTACAAATAAAACCTTGCTAAATTGTAAAAGGAATTTAGTGAATTTAGTCAATGCATGAAGTTAAACAATAAAAAAATGTAATCAGAAGAGATATCTTATTAAAAATCATTATGTAAGCACACATGAACTTTCTTTTGAGTCCTGTTTCATATAAGCAAAGATCTATCGATATTCTTCAATAATATATTTGCCTATGATGACTGCGAATAATGCGAAGTTTAATATTCCCTAAATTTTTTAGATAACCTTGGTGAAAAACCATTAATTGTAATATTTATCTGTTACTTGAAAAAGAACATGATATAAAATGACAGCTCAATTTTCCTCTTTGACAATTCAAATACAACTGGGTCACATTAATCAATCAATAATGTGCTTATCATACACTGTGGTCAATTATACCCCAACTATCAGTGACAGTTTTCTGGCTTGCAATCTGGACACATATACTGTCATGACAACTACATTCTTTTTAGCCCTTTTGTATTTACAACCAGAACTATTGCTTAAGGCATGTCATAAATGTGCGAAAAGGGCATCAGATACTCTATGCTCCCAATTCCATTTCTGTGCTATTAGTGTATTTCCAAAGAATAAAGTTTCAGTGCATTGAAATCCAAGAGAAATAGGATAAGCTCCTTTTCTCTGAAGAGAAAGTTACACGTAAAATAAACTGGCAGTACTACAAATAGAGCATTTGCATTTGCTGATTGCAAAGCTGCAATTATAGCTCACCATTTTAATGAAGTCATAAACTAGTTGAGCTTACTTTTTTGGTTTATTGCACCATGAGAACCTTTTCTTTGGAGTTGTAGCCATATAAACAGTAATTATTAATGATATATCTGTGAAAGACATTATTAATACTGTTTGCCAGGACATTATTTATATTCTGGGCTATCTGTAAAGATGAGTCAGTATCTCCCAAACAAACTTTGATACAGTTTTAAATAAAACTTCTCACCTTCAGACAAATAATATAAATCTTAACCTTCCTGTTTTTATTAAAATTATTCTGATTGAATGATACAGTCATAAATCTCATGATAAAAGCACTGACTGATGAACCTTCTCTCTCCTGCAGAGGTGATGTCTTCTGCAGTTCTGTCCCCTACAATTTCCTGAAAACTCAAGAGAATTTGACCTTCCGTCTATATTTTTTTTCATCTTTCTTGGGCAAAGTTCTGCTTGCTCCAACTGGCTCCTAGATGGAGCGCAGAGAAGGAAGAAGATGTGTGAGTTATCAGCCCTTCCAAGTGTGTGATGAGACACATTTCATATCCCTTCGTTACTGCCAGCAGCAGAATATGGAAACAAGATGAGAGCAAATTTGAATATCAAAAGTCATTCTCCAGTTTACCCACTCTTAAAACCTGTCACATCACATTCCCAGTAATTAGCTACCCTATTCTGACTCAGAAGCCATGGTATCCCAGAGGTGATTGAATGACCCTATCAGCTGCAAACGGTTTATTTATTCAGGCTAAAAATAAGAGAAAAGGAAGAAAAAAAAATGTTGTACATATCTAACAGTTCAATAATTTCTGTTTGTGGGGTTTTATTGTTTTTACATCGTATTTTGAGGCTGTTATACTCATTGGGACATTTAGAGGGTAATATAGTAATAATTTATAAATTAAGAGAGTCTGATATGCAACCGTATTCCTAGTGGTGTATTTCGTATCGTATTAGCAACACAAAAATTGTAAAAAGCTGATGGTGGCAGTGGGTTCCTGCTGAGACATACCCTATTACAGTAGTATCCATGTCAGCTTTTTGCTTTTTAATCACAGCTTTGACATTCAGCGACTACAGTGTTTTTCTTTTAAAAATCATATAGGTCTTTGCTCAGGAGCCCAAATCATTTCGATTACATTCCTTCTCCTAATTAAAGGCAATTAATGAAAGAAGTATCCTCAGTGCAGCTAACTTCCATTGAAGAAGACTGATGTACCAACCTTACTTGTGTGTGCAATCTGTAAAGAAAATATCATTTCTTAACCCATAGCTTGAGCCCTAGTTGGTGCTGCAATGAGAGAGACTGGCAAGCATTCCTACAGCAATTTGAAGGTACATTTCTTTTGCTCGCACAAACATTATGTTATGTTACCAGTGCACAAATATACATGAAAATTGCTAACAAAACCTGGCCTTTCAATGTTTACCTGATTTAGTATGCTCAAAGATAGGTAAGACCTAGAAGCTCTGAGCTATTCTTGCAAAACTAAATGAAAATGATGATGAGAGGGGAATGCTCATCTATGGGTCAGTTCGAACAATTGGACTTGGTGAAAAATGGTCTTCCAATCCCCAGAAAAAAAAATTCAGAGTTCAATATTTTTCTCATACATTGTAAAACTCCCTCTGGGAGTCTCTGAGAACTTTGCTGTTGCCTGAAGTGTGGTTGGACCACCAGCCAGAATTCTTGCTCTGGGGGGCAGAAAGCTTCCCGTATAAAGCCTTGTTTCGATTTTAGCTGTGCTTTGAAGCAGAGACATCGTACGCCCATAGGAGCAAAGCGTAGATGTGGGGCTTTGACAGAGAGGCACTGTGCAGTGGTATTGGTTCTGCCTTAGAATGGTCTTATTTTCCCCAGTAAGATCTTTAAAATTTAATCATCCTGGATCTAAAATTATTGACTGCACTGTTGAATCTTCAGTATAATTTTTTTACACCATTCCCAGATTTTTATTATATTACAGTCTCCCATCAGAGAGATCATCTTTGTTAGAGTAAACTGAAAATCACTGGTTATGACAAAAAAAGAATTCCTATTAACAAGTCATCATCTAATCATATTAGGATCTTTGTATCCTATTATCATCTTTCTTATGAAATACCATTTCTTAATGACAGGGATTTGAGTAATACTGTGTGAATTCTGTTAACATAATTTGAAAGTTACTACCAAGTGCATATTTATAGAATAACATGTCATCTTTTTCACGCTTGCACATAATTCTAGCTTGTGATGTGATCAGATGTGAATGTTGAAAGTTAATTTTCATCAAATCAATTGAGGAAGGAGGCATAGAGTTATCAGCACTTTGCACTGGATTAAAAACTATTGGCACTGAATTCAGTGGGGCCTCAAAGGGAATCAGATTTCTCTTCTTTGTGTCCACAAATATTCTTTTGTGGGTGACAGAAGCTATCCATCATTTAGCATTTTCTTTGAGGGCAATGGTACAGCTTGTTTATGCAATATGTAACATTTACAGTATTTCAGCTGGTTTCACTGAAGGCCAAGCAGCAGGGAGAGCCCAGGCTCCTACAGTCTCGGTTGTGAACCCCATGCAGTGAATCCAATGCCTGATTCACTTCTGCTACTTCCTTCACATTGAAATGCCTTGTTTCTCACATTGAAATGCCTTGTTTCTTTCCTCATGTTCCCTCTGTTGCCAATCCAGATTGATTTTACCTTAACCTGAATTGCCTAAGTCAGCTGTCCAGGCTCCCCAGAGCATGGAAATTATACACCAGTGTAACACATCACCTCATTATTATAAGCCTACACATGAAATCACCTGAAAATAGGGAAGAAATTTATCTCCTCCTTTTTTTTGTTCCATATGGTTTGCTCCTTGTAGCTGTAATTCAGGGATAGAACACACAGCACAATACCTATATATTTAATAGTTCATTTTCCATCAATCCAAAGATATATTTCTTAGGTAATAGCTTAGGAAAACAGCTTTCCAAGCCAGGAAAACAAACTCATTATTTTTTTTCATAGTCTTGAAAAGACAAAAATAGATTTTGATCCCTTTCTCACTGTTGACCTTCATACCACCCTTCCCCACTTTAAAAGAACAAAAAGCATCTATTTATTTTTAGAAAAGAAGATCTTCTAGCAGACAGTCACTTTGGATCTATTGAAAAGATACACACACTCTGCTAAAGAGTAGATATCAATTTGCAGAAATAGAACTTTGTTTTATCTTTTCATAGGTAGACCGACTCCGTGATTCTGAATGAAGCAAACAATTAAATTAGTAAGGTTTTTTTCAGTTTGAATTAAAGATGTGGAGATACCTATCTGAAATACTATATACAGACACACAGAACTTCAGAAAAAATCTGTTATCAATAGACTGTCCATAAAACAGCGTTACACTGGCAAAATGATGAGCAATAATTTCAGGGACTGCCCTTTTGGTTTGTGTTTGTACAGCATCTACCATGGGCTCAGATCAATGGCTGATGTTCTTAGATCTACTAACACATAAATAGCAATACATTTTTATCAAGTACAATGCCACAGAGTGAAAAAGGAAGCATCATAAATGACAGTAAATAGAGCAAAATTGTCAAAATAAGCAAGTTACCTATTGTGCTTCAGTATCCTTGGTATCTTTGTTATGGAAATCCATGTAAGGGGATAATGGAAGCAAGATAACGTCAATGGAAGTCTTTACTTTGATTTCCATGAGCTTTGCATCATGCTTTTGCTTCCTAATTTGCAACATCCGATAATCCACAATACAGCCCATAGAGTTATTAGTTTGAATTAGTGAAGTTCTCCTACCTGATTGGTTTTAAGCCAATTTATACAGGCTTGTCTGTTTAAGCTGTTAATACTGTTGAAGATTACTATGGTATTACTGCAGTCTGCAATATTTCAAAGCTTACAGCACTGTTTCTCACCAAATCCTTGAAACAAATTTGACTTTTTCAACGCCACTTCTAGTTGTCTAAGAGTTATCACTTGTGAAACAAGACCCTGAAAGCCTGGGCTAACTGTGTGTCAGAAAACAGTCAAAAGAGCTAAAGCAGGAACTCAACTATTCAGCATAAAACCAGAGTATATCTTTTTATTTCATCCAACTTTATGTAGGTAGCTGGATAAACATTTTTGGTTAATTAAGATGTGAAACTGTTTCCTTGATTTAGAGGTTCTGATAATTTCTCTGAGTTCATTGCTTAAACTCAACTTGTATTTTCTTTTGTAATTAATTCATTTTAGTAAAGAATTACCCATTTGAAACAAATACTGATTTTGCAGACATGGAAAGAATCCCTTAATAAATGTAAGTCAGTGTTCTGCTCTAACTGCACAGGGAAGATAGATTAGTGTTGTAAATTAACCCACAAACAGAATTTATGCTTTCTTGCTCCTTAAAACAAAATCAGTGCATGGCTAAGTAAACCATCTCTGAAAATATGTAGCTGCAATTGCTCAGCCAGTGCAGAAAAGATTATTAATAATCCCCAGTCTTGGTTTGAAAAGTTCAGCTAATGACAGTAGTCTGTGTGAGAAGAAAGGGAAGCAGAGCACCATCTGCTGTACAACCATGCAAATGTTTCAGAACAAAAAATTGAATAAAACCAACCCTACCTTAAGCTTTCCAGATAGTTAGGACATACTGAAAGCCATCATCATCCAACACTGCATGACCATGAGCTTGAGATGGACATAGACTAAAATTAGAAAGAGACGTGAAAAGCTGCGGTTCACAGTCAGCCATCAGAAGCTACAAGGAGGAAAAGAAGTACTAAGTTGTTGTTTCTTCAGAGGGATAGGCATGGCTGTGATTTTTAATAGTATAGAATTTGACTGCCTATATATATATATGCTACTATACTGACATCCCATTTGGCAGACTCGTTACCTCAGGATAAAGCACTGTTTGAAAAAATTCCCAGAAGTTGTGTTAGTAAGCCTACACCTCAGGAAAAAGGAAAATGATTACACTGGGGGGCCACTGACAGCATCTTTGTGCAATTCCTCATCATTTGTAAAGGGCTGGTAGCCATTTGAAGATGAGCCTTTTGGGGGTTTTTATTTGAGAAAGTTTAAGTTCTTCACGGGGACTTCAAAAAATGAGATCAGGTGTGGGTATGACCATCACACTTTACAGAGGATGCACAAGTTGAGAAAAGGAGTGCAAGTGACTCCAGAAACACACAGCAAGCCTGAAGGTAACTTGCCATCCGACATACCCAGTGCGAGCCATTGATGAGTACAAGAGTGATGGAAAGTGATTGATTTCTGTCCTATTAATAGAAAAGAAAATTCACTTTTCAGACTACTAGCTGTCCAAATCAAAACCAAGACCAGCACCCCTAGTAGATAAAGAAAAGCTACTTCTTCTAAGGACTATACAGTTCAAAGCCACCAAGTCAAAAAGCAAATGAGTGGAGCAGCCGCTTCTTAGTCCTGGAGAGGATGAGGAACTGTCCATAAGCCAGATATCTCAAGACGCAGACTATCTGCATTTATCTGTTGCTCAGATAAAAGTGAGCAATTCAAATGAGCACTAATGATGCTATCCACCACAGCTCTAAGACCAAAAACTGGTAGTGGAACTGAGTCATGAGCTTAGCAGGTGTTGCAGCCCTCACATTTGCAAGAAAAGACCCTGATGGGAACAGGAGCATCCTGGGGATTAGCACATGATTGTGTACACAGTATTACCAAAGAGGCTTTGGTTCTTTGTTGTGGGAGGAAACTATTACAAG
This sequence comes from Eurystomus gularis, assembly GCA_013400335.1. Classification (NCBI taxonomy): domain Eukaryota; kingdom Metazoa; phylum Chordata; class Aves; order Coraciiformes; family Coraciidae; genus Eurystomus; species Eurystomus gularis. The sequence goes on from VZZY01000006.1 coordinate 33,490, forward strand.
GATAAGACATCTTCTCTGAGCTAGAAAACAGGAGTGGGAAGCTGAATGAAGCCCCCATAATCAAAGGGAGAAATGATAGTGATTTGGTAATGGCTGGACTTGATGACCTTAAGAATCTTTTCCAACCTAAATGATTCTATGATTCCATGACCAAAGGCTTGCTTAGGGAACAGGATAGGATTATCAGGGGCTGTTGCAAAGACCTGCACAAAAAAATTCCCATCCTGACAGTGTGATAGAAATAAAGAGGGGCTAATTATTCATTATAGCATCACAAGAAGAGGAAGAATGAAAAGAAGAGGACAATCTGAGGAGCCTCTCAGGTGGATGGATACCAACAAATTAAATAAGTAGCATAGCAGAAGCTGGAAGCAGAGTGACCACACATCCTGATTTCCCCACACATGCTCACTCTCCTGCCTTGGACAGTCTCTCCAAACAGCAAAAGGGGAAATGGACATTTTTCTCCACAGTTCTGTCAGCCAGCCCAATATAAAATGAGGGAATTTTGAGAAGGCACAGAAAACAACTCAGTAACCAATCAGAAAGGTCCCTTGGGAAATAAATTGCAGAAGGTCAGGATATTACATACGAGTACAAAATATCCTAATATAAAGCAAAGACACAAAGCATAATAAGAGTCGGTTTGGTCCAATCATGCCTTTCTCAATGACTTCAAACACAAATAAGTGTACAAACCACGGAAACCAGGTCAAATTATTAGGGATAACAGAATGTGAAAGAAAACAACAAAAATGTAACCACTAAATCAGAAAAGGATAGTCACAAAACATGAAGTATTATAAATAACAAGAGAGCTGTCTATGGAAATGCCTCAGCCAGAAGAGAAGCATGAAAGGCTAATGAGCGGTGCTGAGAAAGGTTAAATATCTAACACTTCTTTTTGTTTCAGTCTTGAGTTAAAAGGTCACCCAGGTGCCACAGCTGACACTAGTGCCAGAGAGCTTGCAGGCTGGGTTCGGCTGCCAAGCCCTCAGCCAACTTATGCACACACAATTATGGCTCAGAGCCGTACCAGGGCAGCTGAACATGAACTTTCTGGTTTTAAACAAAAGAAAGAAAACCTTTTTCTCTCTCGCCAATGTCAAGGGTTATTGGAAATGTGGATGGTGTTAGATAGGTTAGTGAACTGATACTCCTGGTGCTCTAACAGATACAAGAGACCAGATTCTTTTGTTTTGTCCCAGCATAAGCCAAGAACAACTCTACTTGTAAAGTAGAACATAAAACTGTAAATAACCAGTACTAAGAACAGGACTTTTCTTAACAACTCATTTTACCATTTTGCCTTTCATTTGACTCAACCTTTGAGATCCTGGCCTGAAGGCAAAACTTGATGCCAGCAAGTCTGTAGTAACTCCACCAGAGGTTACAGCTATTCTAGAAATTAAAAGGGACCAGACCCTTCCTCTGTTCCTGGGAGTAACTGAAATGGCACAGGTGAAGCTAGCTGAGCTGCATGACACCCAGGGAAGTGCTGTGGAAACAGGCTCAAACCAAGCAGGAGGATGCTGTGTGGGTGTTCAGGGGCTTGCTAATCAAATCCTTTTTAATTTGTGTAGATGTATAGTCAGTACAGGTGTAGCCAGACAGGCATGGACTTCAGTCCAAGACTTTGCAGCTTGAAATCGGATTTTAAATTTTGAGTTCCTGGGGAATTAATACAGTAAATCTCAGTCTCTCATGTGCACTTGTCTTGTCTAACTGCTCTTTAATGTTGCACTGGTCCACCAAAAAAAAGCAGACATGACAGTACCAGTGATACTGGTTAGGGCTGACATTAGCTCAGATGCATGCAAAATTATCAGAGCACATTGTCAGAGCTCCTAAAACATTGAGCTGAAATTCCCTTGGGGATCGTGGGAAGGAGCTTATGAAGTGTTGGAAAGAGAAGACTAGTCAGCAGTGGTTCAGTTTTTCAAACTGAAGCAGGGGAAGGGCTCATTAGCAGTGCACATGCACCAACTTCTTAGCCTTGCCAAGGAACTTCAGGTGGCTCTCACTTCATGGCAGCAGCTCAGCACCTTCAGTCTAGAAAAGCAACACCACGGTAGTGGTGCTCACAGCTTGTTGCTGGCCCAGGCAGGTCACGCTTTCAAAAAACAAGCCAGAGAATGTTACACTTCTAGAGAGATTAAGAAATAGTAAGACTAAAAGTTATAGGACCTTTAGGAGCAGATGAATCCAGAGATAAATCATAAATACATAGGCTGCTTAGACGTGCATCTAGAGTATGAGCTCTGAGTAATCAGTAATCCATCAATTTGACTGAGGAAAGCTCCAGAACCAGAACTCAGATCTGATCATGGAATGCCATTTGTCCACCCAACCTGCACAAGAAGCCAACATACAATACATCTGGACTGATGTCCATCACCCCTGGCATCATCTGGCTCTACACTTACTTGACTTTATTATCTGGCAGAGCAGAAAGTGTGACTCCAAGGGCAGATGCAGAACCTTCTGGAAAAGACAGCCTATACTGAGTCAATATACTTAGCTGCTTTGCTGTTAGGGTCAAGAAAATTAAATCGCCTGTGAAAAGGTGAAGAAATCCATTTCAAACATTCTGCCTTGAACTTAACTTTGCAGTGGGGGAAATTTCCAGCCCTCTGCTTCTCACAGCTGCAAATAACATGCACCCATGCTGCCAGCAGTGGCCAGCCAGCTATGCCCGGTTTCACCCCACAAGTCATGCGTGTTGCAGAACCAGTGGACATGGGAGCTTTTACATACAAGCCAATGTACTAGCCCATAGACAAGTTCCATAGCAACACTGCTCTGCTTCTTTCACATCTCTGTGACCCGGTGGAAAAGGCCGGCAATGTTCTGCTCACTTCAGTCCTGCAGCTCACTTAGTGTGGTTTCAGTTATCCTATGAGAAAGGCTGATTCAACCTTTTCCTACACTGAAGAGTGGTAGAAATGTTTTGATTGTTTTCACCAAGCACTAAATCACGTCCTTGATGGGTAAGGACAGTTTATTGGATTGACCAGCCAGAAGAAATACAAGACATTTCTGACTCCTGCTCTCAGAAGAAAAAGCTGTACTTTGTCATTATCTGTGTCCTTCTACAGGCCTCTGTAAATAGGAAATCCGAGTTCCTCGCATAACTTATTTCATATCAATCATTACCAAGTCAGGCAGCTCTACTAACAGCCTGAAGAGATCTACAACCCACTGTTCAGTCCGCTTTTCAAAAGCATTCGGGTAAGACCCCAGAATGAAAAGGTAGTTACAGTCTGGTGTGGAGGGAACCCTTCACAGGATGGAGCTGTGATCACCATCCTAATTTGGATGGAGCTGCTTTTGTGTCATTACCATTCAGATAGATTGATGGGCTGCTGCTGCTGTCAAGATACTATTTACATGATGGTTAGTTTTACTCAGAATGGATGCCCAGCAGCTAAAATTGTATAAAGCAGTAAAGAGCTGTCTTTTCCATGAAGAACTGGCAAGCTCAGTTGATGCCAACACACAAAGAGAGGTTGAAACAAATGAGGAGCAGAGGGGATGGCAGCAGCCAGGTGGGTTTGCAGCCTCCATAGCAGCCTCCCACTCTCTAAGCGAGCAGGCTGGGTCACAGCAGAAACATTCTCACTGGAGCAACCTGAGGGATGGAAGAGAAGGTCTATGGGTCATGCCGGGGCTGCAGCCCCACACATACCATGCTGGGGAAGCCACAGATGAAGGGGCCAGACAGACAGAGAGCACTGAGGATGTTTGCAGGGGAGGGACTACCTCCAAAAGTCCCAAGAGGAATGGCCCACCATGGAATTAGTTTGGTCAGCGGTACGCCAAGTCAGTCAGAGGGGACAAGGGAAAACACAGTTAAATCCAGAGAGTTTAAAAAGAATGGCAGCCTAAGATACACAGTCAAGGGGACACTAACAGCTGGATTTTACTTTAACAGTTAATCTGTCAGTGGTTGTAGCAAAGATAACCAGAAAAAAAGAAAACCACCAAAAGCAGGCATATTTCATCCTAGAACTGAGACCCAACGTATGAAGGAAGCAGAACATTTCAGCACCCTTCTGTGTCTCCCTCTTCATAGGGCACCTTCATGAGGTTCATTAAGTCCAAGAGGGAATAGAGGAAAATCCAGTCTCCTTGCCCTGGGAAATGCAGCATTGTGACCTTTCACACCAGTCTGGGATGAGAACATCTGGACAAAAACTTCTTTTTCTTCTGTTCAGGTAACAAAATCAAAGTATTATCATTCAGTTCATCCTGCAGCTATAGAGGCTAGAAACTTCTTATTTTGCATAGCTGTTGAATTGCCATTGTTTGAATTTTTCTTAGCTTGTATCACCCCACTGAAATGACAGAACAGTCAAAACTGCACACCATTTTACCACATTTTCAGAAAAAAAAAACCCCCGTGAAAAGCTTCTTTAAGAAAATGTAAGCTTTAGGCATAAAAGCCATGCCCATGCTCCTTCTCTTTTACTCTAGACCACAGGAATGTGTTCATTTAATGAAATAACAGAAACTAGTGTTATGTAAAATTAGTATGTGCTTTCTCAGGAAACTCCATTTCAGACCAAGTAACCTCTCTTAAAATCATAGATTAAAAAGGAGTTCAAAGAACACAGCTTGTAGTAGCACTCTTAATACAACAAATTTACAAAGTAAAACAAAAAGTAAAACACACATCTGATGCTATTAAAGTTGCACCATTGAGTTCTTTCCCCTGAGATTCTGCTGAATCTAGGGCTCCTAGATGACTGTAAGCAGTAGCGGTCTCTTAAAATTAAGACCAAATGTGAAAGAAATGCAAAGCAGTTCGTGAACTCCTCTCATCTGCAGAACCAATTACATTATTAAGGACTGACAAAACATTCTGCATGTTAATTGCTGTTCAAGATCTCACTGTGTCCTGAAAAATAAAATTTTACTTCTTTTTCAATTAGTGCCCAAAAGATACTTAAGAACAAAACTGTATGAAAATAGTGCTAGTTACTAGTTTTCTTGAGAAAAGTGCCACTTAATTTCATTTATTTCCAGTCTAATTCTTTGCCTATCCCATATTCTATACAATTCGCAAATGTACCCCCCATTGATTTTCAGTGTGCAGAATGCAAGGTGAAGATAAACAATAACCTTATATAGAAAGTATTGATTTAAAACCATTGATTTAAAGCCCTAGAGTATCAAAAGATTAGTTACTTTTAAGGAAAGTAGTAAAGGTGACTTTCGGCTACTTTGTTACTGAAAAACGCAAAGCAAACAAACCCTGCTATTCAGAGCAGCAAGATACCAATGCAGAGCTGTTGCAAAGCAAGCCAGTTTGACACACAACAGACCAATAGAAAGAGACACAAAGAGACACAAATGGACATTGCCAGCAACTGTTTCAGTGATAAATTATAAATGCTACGTGTTCCAGAGGAAAGAAAAAACCCACCCAACTGTAGTGTTTTGTTGTAATTTCCAGATGAAAAAGGAACAGCACAGACTAAAAATGTTGTGATGCAAGATCCCACAAGGATGTCTTCAAGCGCATAACACATCAGATAAATAGGACCATGAGGCTGCAATCTGGTGGGCACCACTGCCTCCTCCTGAAGTTGCTAGGAACTGCGGACCCTCAGTACCCACAGCTGTGATTTGCTGGGGTTCCACACCAACCCCCTAAGGCTAAGGCTGGTACAGGTACCCTGCCTCATGCCAGCATGGCCATGTGGCCCAGGCTGGGAGAACCAGGCTGGCTGGGTGATGCCATGAGGTCATCTCACATGTAATGGGGAAAGGAATGGATGTGCAGAGCTGCAGAGGGATGTGTGGCCACATGGCAAGGGACTGCCAGGAGGCAGTGGCTCTGCTGGGGCAGGTGCTGGGTGTCAGCACACAGCTCAGCACTGTGCTGAGCTCTGGTGAAAACGAAATGCCTGACAGTTCTGAAGGAAAAATATTTAATCCACCCCTAAACTACTTCCACAATCTCTGGAAACAGTGAGGAAGAGCTAACTAGACCTTGTGTTATCCTTCAACAGTGTGTTGGGTTGACCCTGGCTGGACACCAGAAGCCCACCAAAGCCACTCTATCACTCCTCCTCCTCAAGTGACAGGGAAGAGAAGAATATAACAAAAGACGCATAGATTAAGATAAGGACAGGAGGACCACTCAGCAATTACCATCATGGGCAACCTTGACTTGGGGAAAAATTAATTTCATTTATTACCAATTAAATCAGAGTAGGTTAATGAGAAATAAACCCAAATCTTAAAAACACCTTCTCCCCATCCCTCCCTTCTTCCCAGGTTCAACTTTACTCCTGACTTCTCTACCTCCTCCCCTGCAGTGGCACAAGGGGACGGGGAATGAAAGTTGCAATCAGTTCATCACCCGCAGTCTTTGCCACTCCTTCCTCCTCAAGGAGAGAGCTCCTCACACTTTTCTGCTGCTCCAGTGTGGGGCCCCCTCCCATGGGAGATAGTCCTCCAGAAACTTCTCCAATGTGAGTCCTTTCCATGGGCTACAGTTCTTCATGAACTGCTCCAGCACGGGCCCCTTCCACAGGGTGCAGTCCTTCAGGAACAGATTGTTCCAATGTGGGTCCCTCATGGCATCCAAAGTCGTATCAGCAAACCTGCTCCAGTGTGGGCTCTCCATGGGTTTACAGCTTCCTTTGGGCACATCCACCTACTCTGATGTGAGGTCCTCCATGGGCTGCAGGTGGATATCTGTTCCACCATTAATATCCATAGGCTACAGGAGGACAGCATACCTCACCATGGGCTTCTCCAAGGGCTCCAGGGGAATCTCTGCTCCAGCACCTGGAGCACCTCCTCCCTTTCCTTCTTCACTGACCTTGGTGTCAACAGTTGTTTCTCTCACATATTCTCAATCCTCTCTTCAGCTGCAGTTGTGCAATTGCATAGTAACCTTTCCCCCTTTCTTAAATACATTATCACAGAGGTGCTACCACCATTGCTGACCAGCTTGGCCTTGGCAAGTGGTGGGTTGTCTCGGAGCCAGGTGGCAATGGCTCTATCACACACAGGGAAGGCTTCTAGCAGCCTCTTTTAGATGCCACCCCTGTACTCCCCCCCAAACCTAGCCACAAGAAACCAAATATACACAGATATCTGCTTGCCCAGTAGTCTGAGTCTTGCTTTTGTAAACATTTTCCTTTTTTAGGCACATTCCAATACCAGAAAGAAATTCCAGATGTCAGCTGCTAAGGGAATCTGTAATGAGAAGGAAAATGACCAGAAGCAAAGCAGCCTGTGGTGGAGTGGTAACCTCTTGTCAAAAACCCTCTTTTCTTCAAGTACAACAACCTCACAGGCATTTCCATCTCTTTCAGCAGAGTCCTTTAAATGATGGAAAAGGAAGCTAGTTTATCCTTAAATGGATGTTCTTCACAGTCTATCTGCTGTTTCACATTCACACTGTGCTTTAACTCAGAGACCTTTAAACACCTTATTCTCCCTGAATATGGTGTAATTTTCTCCCACATGGTATAAACTGGTGGGAGAACCTGCCAACATTGAACCAAACATAAACAACTCTGAAAGCAAGGTCAGAGAAGGCAGTGAGCAGATGTTGAAGGTAATTATGCAAAGTGCACTATGAAGATTATAGCTCCTTCTAAAGAAACCTTCCTCTTATCCTCCATCAAATGTCCACATGTAGGTTCATGCTGAGAACAGTGGTCTTGTGGTTATCAGAGCCCTCACCCAGAAAACTGGTGAAAGTAAGTTTGGACGAACCTTCTGCCTAAAAAATCTCAGCTTAAAGTCTGTCCCCAAACAACGTTCCATCTAGTAGCTTTACATATCTGGAAGTAATTTTATGTACAGAGCCTGTGCCAGGTTAGAAACATGAACTACACATGCAGATTCCACCTTTGTGATATCATTACAAGTTTTCATGCCATTAGTGATTCAGAAGGATGGCCTTAGACACAATCTGCTAAAATCAAAGCCCTTTCTGTGACAAAAGCAATGACAACTCACTTTACAGGTGGGAGGAGTCCTAACCAAGGAACTTCTAATATTCAGTGCTTGTAATGTCCTCTGCTGGGAAGGAATAGGTTTTAGAAAGAAACGCTGAAGGACTCTCCTTCAGGACAAATAGTACTCACACAACCGTAGCTGGAGACTTTATCTTCAAACCGTATCCTAGAAAAATCCAGCATATGAGAGATGAGCCACAAGAGTCCCTTTAAGGTTTTCACTCAAGCTCAGAATTCAGATTTCACAGCCGTAGAGAATTTCTAGATGCAAGAGCAGATGTCTTTAAGCAACTGTAGTACTGAAGAAAACCAAAACTGTTTCCCCAAGCAGGCATAAAGACAAAAATGACTGCCAAAATAACTTTTACTAAGTTAATGGAAAGGTTCCAATTTTTTTTATTTTCCATATATCCTAAATTGACATGGTGAAGGTTTCCCTGGGGACAATAGATCCCTACCCATACATTAAGCCCAAAACTTAGATGATATTTTATCTACATGCACCAAATAGTGTCTGTCTTGCTATGGACACAGATATTTCTCACTCTGAGTGAACACACTGACTCTAACTGAACCATCCTGTTACCTTTTCACAACATGGAGATGCTTGAGTTTCAGGGACAAGACCTTCGAGACTGCTACGAAAAAGTAGAAATTGTGGTGACTGCATACAAGAAAGGAGGAGGGAGAGGAAAAAGAATGTGTTGGGCACACAGGGTAATTAGGATACTTAATTTTTCACCTTCTGTAATGCCTTCAGGCTGAGGAACTGTGTGGAGGCTTGCATAAGCCTCACTCTGGAAAAAGGAAAGCATCTGAGAGGTCTCAAAGACAAGCGCGGGCAAAAAGACTTTAACATCCCACCTTACAGAGAAACTAGTATGAGTCTATCCCCATATGGAAAACCATCTTTAGAATATTGTGATCTGATTGTAAAACATAAGGTTGCTCAGAAGGTAATGACTGACAAAAGGGCTTGGATCCAGCCACATGGTGTCCAGAGATTCACCTGAAGAAAGTGAAAGAAAATACCCCAGTCTCTGCTGAGTTGGATTTGCCATAAGCATAGGAGAGAGCCTTCCATTCTGCTTCTATTTTGAGGACACTTATAAGCAAACAGTGATGTGTACCAAATAAATGTGCTGGGGCTTTTAGGTGACTGAAGGGGGCTAATTTTAAACAGCTTGGTGGACCCTAAGAGCATGACTAATAAGTCAAACAGCACTATTTTTACTGATTTTTGCATCATCAAGAACTTTTCAGAATAAGGATGACTTCAAGCCATCAAGACAACTTCATTGTTGTCTTCTTGTTATTCATGTAAAGATCTTTCAATTACTTAGTCAACAAACCCTTTATATGGCCTTGACATTTACTCTCTTTCAACAAGCTGAGAAAGAGGGACAACATTTATTTCCACAGCTTATTTGATACAAGCTTCTATTCAGACCTGGATCACAAGACAGTAGGTGGGAAATAGTGAATACTGTTTCCACAATGCTGAAAATGAATGCAGATCTTGAATATGACAATTTGGCAGAGAGTTGTTCAAGCTGTTGTCTGCCAGTACTTATGAGCACATACGGAACACAAGTGAAACAACAGTAACTTTTGGAAACTTCCTTATCAATTTTGTCAGGTTAGATGGATTCCTTCCCAGAACTGAAAGACAGAAGGGCCTTACACCAGTCTCTGAAGTTCAAACTTTTCTTACTTTAATCATGCAATACCTATATAACAGTATTTTCTGATCAAAACGATACTGGCAAACTGAAACTGGCACTCAGAATTAGAAATGCTGACTGAGGAACAGATGCAGAGGTAATCACAATGCACACATCAGCCTAAACTTCCAATACCCTACACATGCAATGTGCAGTGAGTTGACTGAAGTTAATTTGCTTTGAAATCATGGAATATCCCAAGTTGGAAGGGACCCATAAGGATCATCCCCTGCTCCTTGCAGAAATGACCTAAAACTAAACCACATGACTAATAACGTTGTCCAGATCTTCTTATTCAGTTTACCAGCTATTCTACATCTATGAAAGTGGGTGCAGCATTTGCCAACACTAGTCATTCAAGTCTCAGAAGTTTCTTTTTTCTGTCATGCTAATCAGGATATTAAAAGATTAGAAGCTGGGGGAGGAAGTGTTCTTCTTCCTTGTGTCTTTGTATTGTTCATCTTAATGTGTACAACTTTTTGCACAAAATGAAGGTAATAGGGGTAGAGGCATTCATTTTTTGTTTAATACCATATCACAGTGTCTCTGAAGCTTGCAGCATGACCCCAAAGGGAATAAAGGACTGGGATACCTCTTCTTTTTGACAAGATGTCAGACTACAACACATCAGCTCTAAAATGATATTATGGCATTTGTGCTTACCAATATGAGCTGACTTGAAAAGCAACACTTCTTCCCCCACCACTACAGCAGATACGAAATCTGCTGATTCTCCTGGGGGAAATCTCCTATACCAAGTTGGCTAGCCTGTTTCATAGTCTGTGTGAACATATGAGGTTAAAGACTGGAAGAAAAGGCATTATCTTCTGGAACAGTTCATGAAAGTTTCACCAAAGCTGGAGCTGAAAAGATGCAGAGAGTAACTGCAGGTAATCCAGCTTTGTCCGGTACAAGCATCTTACAGAGTGACACAAAGAAGATGATGCCAAGCAAATTTTCAGCAAGACAAAAATAACAAAAGGTAAAATTATAATGTTTATATTGCAAAACTGAGAAGCATTACATCTGGAGGAAAGAAAAAGAAGCTGACAGAATGAAGGGCTATGAGTACAATGCTGTAATTTTTGGAATAAATTCAGAACAAAATAAATAAAACTGGTTTCACTAGTAATGATAATGTTGTTGATAATGCAAAAGCATTCAATTAAGTCTTCTGCATTCAGAAATAATCTATGTTTGCATCACATGAGGATGTTGAAATACTTTCTTGTCCACCAGCAAACCAGAAGAAAGTTAAACACTGACCAGGTACAAATATTTCAAAATCAGAAAATCTAGACAATTTACAGTAGGAAACTATAGATTTTCTGAAGAATGCTGTTGTTAACAGTTCCAGTAAATCTTAGCATTCTCACAAAATGCCAGAATTTAACCTAATAATTTTAGTATTATTTAAAATACTAAGTTACTTGTAGTCAGACTACTATGAGAGCATTCCCACATAAAAAATATTGCAGAAGTTGTAACACAAATAACTGGAAGAGAATTTTTAAAAACTGCTACAATCAGAAGTAATCAAATGTGGTTTCCAGGAAAATGAAGCTTGTCAAACAAATTTGATATTTATTCCTGAATGTATTTTTTTTCTTGTTCCATTAGGTTGAAAAGAGAAAAAAGAGGAATGTAGATCTTATCCCAGGAATAGAAAGTAAGCTAACACAAACATTCAATATATAAATACAGAAATTACTAGGAACATTTTACCTGTGTTTTAAAATTACCAAGTCCTTAACTATAATGAGATCCTGTACACCATCCTGCTGCCTGCAGTTTAAGAAGGACCCTGAAAAATTGATGAAGGTAGAAAAAGAGAGCCACAGTTTTTCATATTGGATGAAAAAACAAATATGAGCCAGCAATGTGTGCTCACAGGCTGGAAAGCCAATCATATCACAAGAAGTAAGGCCAGCAGATTGAGGGAAGTGATTCTCCCCCTCTACTCCACTCTGATGAGACCCCCACCTTGTGTACTTGTGTTCTGCTCTGGGGGCCTCAGCACAAGAAAGACAAGGGTTTGCTCAAGTTGGTCCAGAGGAGGGCCACAGAGATGATCAGGGGGATGGAACATCTCTTCTATGAGGACAGGCTAAAAGAGTTGGAGTTGTTTAGCCTAGAGATGAGAAGGCTCTGGGGAGACCTTATTGTGGCTTTCCAGTATGTAAAGAGGGCCTGCAGAAAAGCTGTGGAGGGATTCTCTGTCAGGCAATGTAGTGACAGTATGAGGGGTAATGGTTTTAAACTGAAAGAGGGTAGATTTAGGCTAGATGTAACGAAGAAGTTTTTTCTGTGAAGGTGGTGAGACACTAGAACACTTTGCCCAGGCAAGCTGTGGATGCCTCCTCTCTGGAAGTGTTCAGGACCATTTTGGATGGAGCTTTGAGAAACCTGGTCTAGTGCAAGGTATCCCTTATCCATGGCAAGGGGGTTGGAACTACATGATCTTTAAGGTCTCTTCCAACCCAAACCATTTGATGATTCTATGAAAATTCATTCACATTTTAGTGAGAGAGAGTTCATGAGCTCAATTTGTTTGGCTTATTCAAAGGGAAACTGAGAAGTCATTTGATTACATCATTTAGTACCTCCACAAGAAGAAATTGCAGGATATTGAGGAGCTCTTTACCCTAGTGGAGAGAATCATAAAAGAATCAAAGTCTGGAAGCTAATGCCAGAAAAATTCAAATAAGACATGAGGCACACACTCATCAGCACAAGAAAAATGAACCATTGCAGCAAACCGGCAAAAGGAAGTATTTTCCTTCTTCATACCTTCAAAACCAAGACTGGACATTTCTCTGAAAGGTGTGACTTAGCTGGACACAAGTTATGCTTTAGTCAAATTATTGGGTTCAGTATAGAGATAACAGGGAGAAATTTAATGGCTTGTGATATATGACAGATGAGACCAGATGAACTAACACACACTCCAAGGCTAAACTCTATTAATTGATTTATCAGTGCTTTATACCACCATCCATTGCTACAGTATCTGAGCACTCTCATATTAAATCAACAGCAATAGTGAAATCCGTCATGGATTTCAAGGAGCTTCTGGAACTTCTGCTTTCAGGAGTAAAACTACTTAGGGAAGGAATTTTGAGGTTTTCTAGAGGAGGTCAGAAGGTCTGTATTTATCCTTCTTGTTAACCGACTGCGTATTATTAGATTTCCTTTGTGCTTCTATAGTATTTTGAAGCAGTGAGCTAGCGATTTCAGTCAGGCGCAGTACTGCCAAATGGTTCTGCTTAAGAAAAACAGTTACGTTTGTCTCCTCTGACACTTGCAGATGTGCCAGTGTGTATCATGACAGATCTGTCTGAGCTCCACTTTCCAGTGTGGTTTAGGGTAATGGACACTTGTGTTGTTGATAGCAAGAAAAAAAAAGTTTGCATCCTAAGCTATAATTTAGATAAAAATGAAGAGTGGTAGTAGGCCCAACGCACCATATAATCTATTCCTTTAAAATTACCTGTTTTCAGAGACAAGATACCACTCTAAGAGAATAACAAGTCCACCCTACAACAATTCTCTCTATAAAGCAATTAGATTTTTATATCTAACAGTTATTACAAACTTACGGCACATGACGCGGTGTTTTCAAACATTTTCTGCAAGAAACTATTTTGCAAAAAGGTATTAATTCAACCTTAGACTTCAAAATAATAACAATACAAAAGTATTTTTTGTACAGTTGATCTCAATGTACTACTTAACAAATGTACATTAACAAGCAACTTCTAATGAATTTAGAGACAGCTTGAGGTCTAACACCAAAAAATAGTGCAAATTTTCTGGATGTTACATTTTTCTTACAGCCACAAACTGTCAATGCTTTATTCTTCAAGCTAATTCAGTTTTCATTAATTGCACCTTATCCTTCCAGACAAAGAAAGATCAAGGTAGGCAAACATGTTTTACAGTAAAAATAAGATAACAATCTTATTTTTACTTAATTTTTTTGCTCGGTATTATTCATTGTTTTTATGGACCAGTGAAGAAGGTACTTCTAAAAACTGTGTGTTTCAGTGGGCTATTGGCAGCTGCTCATTTTTCAGTTACAAAAATGTTACATACTGTGCAGTCTCTATAGCATTCTGTTGATCCCTCTGAAACTTTGCTCAGGAGTTTTGAAGTCTTAAGTCAATTTTCTCTCTTTGTACATGCATGGAAAGAAGAGCCTACTGAAGATTACTTTTCCCTCAGAGATTGCTGGAGCAGGTCCAGAGGAGGGCTCCACAAATGATCAGAGGGCTGGAGCACCTCTGCTATGAAGAAAGGTTGAGAGAGTTGGGGTTGTTCAGCCTGGAGAGAAGGCGGCTCCAGGGAGACCTCATTGCAGCCTTTCAATACTTAAAGGGGACTTTTAAGAAAGACAGGGACAAACTTTTTAGCACAGCCTGTTGTGACAGGACAAGGGGTGATGGTTTTAAACTAAAAGAGGGTAGCCTTAGACTAGATACAAGGAAGAAATTTTTTATGATTGCAGTAGAACACTGGAACAGGTTGCCCATAGAGGCGGTAGAAGCCCCGTCCCTGGAAACATTCAAAGTCAGGCTGGACAGGGCTCTGAGCAATATGATGTAGTTGATGTCCCTGCTCACTGCAGGAGGGTTGGACTAGATGACCTTTAAAGGTTCCATAGAATGCAAAGCATTCTACGATTGTTCAGCACCTACAGGAACAGGGCAGAGGCCAAGTCCTTCTCCGCACACCGGGTGCCCTGGCACTTGTCATCTGTTCATGCTGTTCTCCGAAGCCCTGCTGAGCCTGTCTGCCTCAGGCAAGCACAATGGCTTAGATCACCTCTGTTTAATTTTAACGGCTTCATCAGCCAAGCTTTCTTCCTGGAAGCACACCTCTAGTAAAAAGCCTTTATCACTACAGAAAAGCAAAGAAGATTAAAATTTGTAAGTGTCTACACAAAGCTGAAAGGAAAAATAAGTTTATTCCCCAAGTTACAGCCAAGAAAAACACAGCAGTGTGTAGGACCTACTTTGAGTCAAGAACATGCTTGCATGCCCAGATGTGGGCTCATCCATTAGGGCTGTGGAGAAAGCAGTGTGCCCACTCCAGGGTACCCTTTTGGCTTGAAATGGTACAGTTAGCTTATCACAGCAAACAGCCCAGTTCTGAAAGCATGTATGACATCAGAAGCAATATTGGCTAAATGGTTGTACCAGCCACCAAGATCCAGAAGGAGCATCATGAGAACAGATGGAGCGGCACCAGCTCCTGGAAGAGACAAGCAGCAAGGAGACTGCATGGATAGCAGAGAAAGCAGGCAAGCCAAGAAGAGCAACCAGGAAAGGTGAGTGCCCATGACAGGCAGCAAATCCCCAATACATCAAATTTACCTATGAGACTAGTGAAAAAACACCAAATCAAAAGACAAATATAGTGCATAACACAACCTGCGTACCAAAAGTGGTTTTTATTTCTTGGGTTTAGATCTGAAATCCTGACTTACCTTGGATAACACTGACCATGGCATTAAAATGTAAAACAGAAATATAAAATAAACCAGAGTATTTTAAAACTAAAAAAAAAAATAGGAGCACCAGTGACTAGCCAGAAAGTGCATGACATAATTCTTCTGAAGTTTCATGATATCCAACAGGCAAGTGGAGTGTCTCCTAGGCACCAGCTGCTCAGTGAGACACGCAGGTTAGCATTATAAGGCTAAAACATCAGCTTTAATTAAATTTAATTTCCTAGTCTTACATCAGGAGTTAAAACCGATTATATTGCTTTCATTTTCTTAGAAGCCTAAAAAACCCTTGTGCCCCAAATGCTCATTAATTCAACCACAAAGATTTGCAGTTTAGGATAGCTTCTACATCTCCTTTTGTATTTCAGAGCAATTCGTATGAATATTAGACTGATTTAATGTGAATTGCTGTAGTAAAATGTGTATGCAAATGACTGGCAGAACATTAAGATTCATAAAATATAGACATAAATGAAAAAATGAAGCTGTTATATCCAGATTATAATTCTGAGAATGAGGATATATTAAATGACCCAAAGTAAGAATTGTAGAGAAAGTGACCTCACAGACATGAAGGTAGTAGAAAATACATTAGGCTATTCTAATAAATTGTTCATCTCAGTTGGTTTAATAATTTTGTACAAACTAGATAAAACAGAAAGGTCCTTTAGGAATACACAAAAAGCATTTTTTAGAAATCAGCGTTTGATGCTAGAAATAAGTGAGGAAATTAAAGACAGCACCATCAAGCAGCACTTCTACAGGCAGTGAGGAAGACACAGGTTAAGTTCCCCATTTGCACTCCATGACCTCGCAGAAATCTGAAGCACAGAAAGAATTCACTAGCAAACAAACTTCACAGTAACTTTCTCTCCCTAGCAAAATGCTGTTTCATTTCAAGGGGACATTTACTAAACCAAACTCCCTGATTTTTGCTTTGCTCTAAAAGGACAAACAGTTCAATAAATTATCTGTGGAAAATAGCATAGAGGGAAGAAAGGAGAATTTGTGTGAGAATATCATAGAATATCATAGAATC
>VZZY01000007.1:0-21072 GCA_013400335.1 Eurystomus gularis
AAAAAAAATATTACAGTAGATAAAGCCAGTATAGGAATGTTCATGAAGAAAGACTTGGGGGTGCTGGTTGATGAAATGCTCAATATGAGCCAGCAATGTGTCAGTGCAGCCCAGAAAGCCAACCATATCCTGGGCTGCATCAAAAGATGTGTGGTCGGTAGGTTGAGCAGAGTGATTCTCCCTCTCTACTCCTCTCATGAGACCTCACCTGGAGTACTGTGTCCAGCTCTGGAACCCCCCAGTACAAGAGGGACCTAGATCTGCTGGAGAGCATATAAAGAAGGGCCACAAAGACGGTCAGAGGGCTGGAACATCTCTCCTATGAGGAGAGGCTGAGAGAGTTGAGGCTGTTCAGCCTGGAGAAGAGAAGACTCTAGGACAATCTCATTGCAGCCTTCCAGTACCTGAAAGCTGCCTACAAGAAAGCTGGGAAGGGACTTTTTACAAGGACTTGTAGTGACAAGATGAAGGGTAATGACTTCAAACTGTAGGAGGGGAGATTTACATTAGATGTGAGGAAGAAGGTTTTTTTTCACTCAGATGGTGGTGAGTCACTGGAACAGTTGCCCAGGGAGGTTGTAGATGCCCCAGAGCATTGGATGTGTTCAAAACTAAGTTGGATCAGACTTTAAGCAACCTGGTCTACTGGAAGATGTCTATGCCCATGGCAGGGGGCTTGGAATTAGATGACCTTTAAGGTCCCTTCCAACCCAGACCATTCTATGATTCTGTGTCTTAAACCCAGCCATACAAAAAACCCACAAATCTGTCTCACTAGATACCAATGAACAGTAACACCCAAACTTCAACCTGAGTAATAAACCTCCTTGGCAGTGGTTACATCAGCAACTGATGACACATTGTGTAAGACAGCAGTTTTGGATTCCTGGAATGAATTTGTCAAAGTACAATGATACATGTCATATGTAACCTTTATGGAGCTTAGGTAAAGAGGAAACTGCTTCTCAGTAGCAAAAAGTCTGCTTCTCAGTGAAATATTCAGATTCCATCAGCAAAGAAAAAAGGTTTACTAGAAATGAAGTTGGGGTTCCTAAATCATGAGCAGAACAAGCTATTCATAGATGAGATATCAATGTGGCATTTGTAATTAATCAGACAGGCCCAATCCCGAAAACACATCTGCCTTTGTCTAAGACCAGCCCACATCATTCTCTGAATGAATATTCTTGAACCATCTAGTTATCTGCTACACTAGCAAAATGCTAAGATTAAGTAAATCCCCTGAAGAGGGCTTCTTTGTGTCTTTGTCATCTATTTAATAAGGTTATTAGGAATGAATTCTTAATGTAGACTGGACATGTTAAGACAATACCAAAAGTTACACTAATACCCAAGATGTACAAACCAGCTGATGGTTGCAGCTCATTTTAAAGGCCTGAAAATCAAACATTAAGCAAGATTTCTGATTCAAAGACCAAAAGGCAGACATCTACAAACACAGTAAGCCTTTTCTTCAAGTTCAATATATCTAAAACAGAGGAAAATGTCC
Organism: Eurystomus gularis; assembly: GCA_013400335.1. Taxonomy (NCBI): domain Eukaryota; kingdom Metazoa; phylum Chordata; class Aves; order Coraciiformes; family Coraciidae; genus Eurystomus; species Eurystomus gularis. Next base: position 1,511 of record VZZY01000007.1, read on the forward strand.
AGAGTTCAGTGATCATTACGACACTAAACAAAAACACCTAGATTTTTCTAAAGACAGAATACTGTTACATCATTTCTATAACCAAAATCAGTAATCACGTTATTCTCACTTTGCTTTTCTTCCTTTGGAAGTTAAAAGTACAGGTGTATTTTGACAATAGAAGTTTTCTAAATCACCCTACTGAGATCTATTCCCACAGCTCTAAAGAGAGAGGAACGAAAATGACATGAAAGCAATTCCCATTAACTTATTGACCATACATGCTCCAAGGGCAATGGCTACTTGTCACGTTGCTTTTATTTCAGCCACATGATATGATCACTACTGTTGCACAGTAGTTTGCTTAGAGGAACAATCTTTAACCTCAGTGGGTTACTTTTACCTGTTTAAGTCTCAGTCAAGTATAAAACTGTTGCATAGTTTTGGCATCACAAATATTTATTTTTTAAAAGGTTGCTCTATTAGCAAATGTTCTGAATGCCCAGAAAGGCTTTATGCCACATGACAACAGCATTATGTGAAACCAAATCTTAACAAGACAAATACTTCTTCCTAAAACACTGAAAACAGTTATGCTACCCATGAAAAGCTGTGCTCCTTCAGTCCCCAGCAAGCCACAGGAAAGAAATAAAGTTCTTCTGATCATTTCCCGACATCTCCTGAAATAATTCCTTGATAAATGGCAAGTTTCAACAGTATTACAGAAACAAAAAAAAAACCTCTTCTAATGTGTCTTTTTCAGAACATACTAGTTCACAACACAGTAACAAAAAAAACATTGAAAACTCCTCATTAAAGCTACACATCCCTATGCAAACACTGAATGGCCAGGCACCTGTTTTTTTTAAGTTAGGAAAAAAATTATTCCAAACCATAGTGTTTTTAATGGTGGCTTACAGCTGTCTTCTCAACTAAGTGGAAAGCACCAGTATAGTTTTAGAAGTCACTTACTTTCCTGAAAAGCAGTGCCTCAAAAGCAATTCCGTAATTTCTACATACATGGAGTATGCCTAAATCGTTATGTTTCTGTTTTGCTGTTATTAACATACATTAGCATGAACATATTCCAGTACCACTCAAAGAGAATAACTTGATGACAAGTGAAAGTTGAGTTTTAATCTTTTTTTAATCTCAATTAGTAAAAATTAGGGAAATATTGGAAAAAATACTACATCCTTGAACAGAAGGGAAAAACCCAGTTTTAAGACATAGATCAATAGGTTCACTAAAATTAGCAGGTGATACTCTTGCCTCTAATAGCTCCGGACAAGACCAGTGATCCAGGAATACAGGTTTGGAGAGGACATCTTCAGAAACATCTCCAGGTGCATCAGACACACCAGTAAGTCCTAATCTGCCATCTGAAGTCTGCATCTACCTCTCCTTCCATGAGCTTTGCTCAATGCAAAAGTAAACTTCCAAATTTCATCAACAACTGCCTCCCAAAGAGGCTGAAGGAAGAGTGCTATGACACTTCAGTGTATTACAGAGCTACAGCTGGTTGATGCTGTACTCCTCCTGGGGACCATTTCCAAAACTGTACTAGAAAGTTCACTTAAACCCCCAAAAGAAAAACCAAAACACACCATATTTTCTGCTCCCACAGCTAGTAAATGCAGAAAATCAAGCTGTTGGAGCTATACTGTTGCCAAGAAGTGAGAGAACGAGATGTGAAAGGGACACCCGGAGTTACTGGAGAGCTATCACAGTAATTCAGGACCACAACACATGTCTGTTACTGAGATCAGAATTCCCAACAGGTTCCAATAAGAAGCCGATTTTTGTTTCTGAGACGCCACTTGTTTTCAATTACAGCCATCTACATCTTCTGCTAACATTCTTCCCAGATGAGACCTTGTACTAATAGTATCCATCTTCAGCACAGGGCTATGACAGATTTTGCTAGTGCTAAGTCCCTATGTTCTAAATCCAGGATATTCTAGGAAATTAATCACTCTGCAGTCTTCCTTCTGTTCAGCACCATATTCTTCAAAAAAGATTCCTGGGAAGAAATAAATGAATTCCTGGCTTCCTTAAATACCATTGCCTACATCATCCTAAGAAAACATGTAACAACACATCTCCATGATAGAAGTCGGAAAAGTTGCATTCAAAACAGAAAAAATTGACAGAGGATGGCAACACAGAAGAGCTGTAGAGACAAGCCTCATTTAGGAGTTTATTTTGGTATTTCAGGTTGGTTTCTGCCCTTACTCTCACCGGTCCTTGATAGCTCTGCATAGTAGCGGTGTTTAGATCTGCATACCAACAACACAGACAATGGATGATTTCCACTCCTGCCATAGTCTTCCCTATATTCCTGGGAGTGACAACTGAATAAAGCCATTCCAAAAATATCTGGGCAGCCTCACACAACATACAAAATCACAGACATTCAAAGAGGAACAAAAGCAGGAGCTAGCCCATTTGCTCTATGCCAGTGGTAGAGATCTGAGCTAAGAAGAATCTTTCAGCCCTGTAAATTGTCCTAATAGTCCACACAAGATTAAACATCCATCTTCTGCTGCACTTTATACAACTGCTTTGGTTTGTTAATCAAGCCATTTCCTCTTCATCTTCTGCTCCTGTGTCTGCCTCCTGCTGACGTTGTAAGGCTGGCTTTCTCATTACCCAGCTTTCCATTTTCCTACTCTATTATTAAGATGGTTGAAACAGACTGATCTTCATGTGATCTCAAAGACTAATTGTTCTATCTATCTGAAAAGGTCTCTTTACATTGAAGAGAAAATCCTCAGATTGGGAAGGGTCATAGGAACAACGAAGTCCAGCTGGATTAAAACTGCTTACGGAAGCAAAAGCATTTGGAATGGCAGATTAACAGATGACAGGTTTTCTTAGTCTGAAGTTGCTTTCTCTGTGTCTGGGACATTGTCTCTTGCAAGGAGGAACAGAGATTTTGTGAAGCATGACAACCTCTAGAAACACTTTGAGCACCAGGGCCTGGCAACTATTACAGTAGCATAGAAGAATGGAAGTTTATCATCTTTTCTTTTCATACAGGAGAAACCCCCTATCCCTAGATTCTGCTTTTCCAGAAACAATGAAAAATAAGTCTTCTCTAGAGGCAGCCACAACACTTCTAAGCAGTTCCAGAGTGCTTGGAAGAAGACAAATTTTTTTCAGGCAAAAACAAACTGCATTCTTTTCAGATTTTTTTTTTTTCATTCCTTTCCCTTTTTTTTGAAGTTTATTTTATTTTACTACCCAATTTGGACAACTGGCCTTTATCACAACAGGAAGAATTCCTTGAGAATGCTTGTGTGTGGTGGGAGGGAGAAAGACAGACACACAGTACACTCTACAGAAATCAGTACTGATAAGACAGGAATTGTCTGGCCTCTTTGTACTGATTTGCTGCACTGCACTTTGTGGAGCTAAGCAGTGAAGCCAGGTGCTGAGGATTAGCAGTCCTGCTAGTCCGGATGGGAAGAAGCAGACAAAAGTCTGCTGATTTTACTGGTAATTTCCCATTCATTTTTAGTCACTTCAATAACCCTGGTAGGAATGAAACTGGGCTCAGAGTACTATAATACATTAAAACTGGGTAGTGATATCTTTGTCCTTCAAGACTGTGGGTGTATTTGATCCTAAAGCCTACTCTGACCCACCATCTACCTTTCTCAAAGAACATACTGCCTTTGGGTTTAGAATGAAGGGTGGTGGAACACTGGAACTGGTTGCCCAGAGGTGGTAGAGGCCCTGGAGACACTCAAGGCCAGGCTTGATGGGGCTCTGAGCAACCTGACCTAGTTTGAGATGTCCCTGTTGACTGCGGGGGTGTGGGAGTAGATGACCTTTCAAGGTCTCTTTCAACCCAATACATTCTATGATTCTATGATCACTCCAAGGGAATTCAGGTAAGTTCCTCTTCCTATCACACATGACATGTATGAGCCCAGTTTCACTTGTGGCTCCACAGTGAGATGAATCAGGACAACAGTAAAAGGAATTGGAAGGGTTTAGGAGGAAAAAATCTGATGAAGATGTTACCAGACAACATGAAACATCATTGGCAGTGCCCAGTGATCTCTGTTCTCAGATGCAGCTTTGGAGAGGAGTGGCAGAATGCACTTCGTTGTCAGGAGTATATAATTACTCAGGTGCAACTTCCTAACACCACCCTTCCGTGTTCAGTTTTATAGTTCTGGGGACAGGAAAACACAGGTCATTTCCCAGTCCTCATTAACTGGCTCTGAAGGCTAGAAGCATGACACTGCACCCTGCTTACAACTATCCAAAAGCAACATCTGCTACAGGATGGAAACACTTTTTTGTCACCGACTTTACCTGAAACTGTAAGGACAGTAGCTGCTGCAGACACCTAAAACCATCCACATTCAACTTGACTGCCACTCTCCTGCACACCTCCCTCTCCCCATATCAGATGCAGCCCTGAATCAAGTTAAAGTCAGATACATTAATAAACACAACATCATAGTTTCAGAAATGTCAGACTCCCATTAAGTATTTAAACTAATACCAAAGTCTGGCAAAGTCATCAGTTACTGAAGATGCAGAGAAAAAAATGCTCCAACAGGACAGGTGTTTCCTTGCCATCTATGACAGCCAGATAAAATCCCAAATCTCAAATGCAAGCAAGCAGAAGTATCCATTGTAGTAGAGCCTTAACATGCTTCTTTTTAAAAAGAAAATATAATGCAAACGCAAGAAAGAAACCAGAACATGACACAAGCACCAGATCTTACCCTGCAGTTATGCAAGGTGTTGAAATTCCAAGATAGATTCTGTCTTAGGTTAAACTCAAAAAGTCACTAGGCCAAAGTAAGAATAACCTCTCTGAAATTAGTACAACATTGTTGTTTTAAGGGAAATTAAGTTGACTGGTATTATGGGATATTCTGTTCAGATGTGGGAATCTGGCTTCTAAGTAACAGAAGTTTAAATATCCACTGAAGTCCAACAGTTAAAATAAAAATTTATTTTAAAAAAATTTGCTAAAGTTTCCAAGTATGATTATTTGAAAATACTTGCAAGGAACAACGTTTTATAAATCTAACATACTGGACTACTCTGAAAGCAAAGAAAACACTTACTGTGGTTGCATTTGCTGAGGTAACCCAACAGGAGGCTTCTGCTTGATGGTGAACGCCATCTGCGTCATAGGGCCAACCTTCGGTGGGACCTGCACCTTCTGAGAGAAGGTCTGCTGGGCAGCCTGCTGGGGTATTGGCCACGGGGGAACAACAGGGCTCCGGCCTCCAGCGGAAGATGTGTCTTGCACAACTGTATCCTCACAGGAATTACCTTTTGTTCCTGGTTTACACACACAAAGCTGAGGTCGCAGGCACATCCCTCCATTTTGGCATGGTGGTGCACAGTTAGCTAAGAAAAGACATTTTAAAAAAGTACTGTGAAACAAAGCATGAAGGAAAGTACAAACCCTCCCCAGAATAAAAAATGGCCTTAATTGCTAATGTTAACTGGAGCAGGGGAGAGCAACATTGCTAAGCTCCACAAAAGATAGTATACAAGTGGAGTATAGCTTTTTACTGATTTCCTACTTAATACATGCACAACATTTGAACAACTTTGGAAAGTAAAATGCTGGTGAGCTAAAAAATAGGAAATGCACAAGTTAAATTAAGAAATATGTCATTGTTTCAAATCTTCCTGTTAGTCACCTTTTATACTCTCATTCCTTCCCTGCATCTTCCCTCCCCACACTTCAACAACCAGACTGCATTTGATGAAACAACATTATGCATATTATAGCATGTAACCACTGATCCAGGCTTGGATTCATTCTATTACTATTTAAAATCACAGATCCTCCATAGGCACCTAGAAGGAATCCTTATAGCCACATTATAGATGACTAAAACAATGCAGAGAACCATGAAGTAATTTAACCCTGCCCTCTCAAGTCCAAATGAAATTCCCTCTGATATCACCACCGTAGTAACATAAAATAGAAGATGCATAAACTGCTGCTATAAAGACATAGCTACACCTAGGGGTCAACATTCTTTGAAGAAACAGACAGGCGCATGCAATTCTCCTTGACTAGCTTCTATACCTTCTTTGTACCACCAATGAAAAGGGATCAGGTTCTTCAAAATAGAATTCACTTTCAGATGCCTGCCTTCAGATAGGATTAATTACACTGTTTGCATTGCCCTGTCCACCAGCTACGGAGGGAGTCTGAATAATCAGTTTAGACTCAACACCCAGCTTGTAGACTAATTAATGCAGGATCAATTCCATTCTGAATGAGCAAGAAACTTTTGAGAAGCAAATCCCACCAAAAAATGAAAAAAGCAAAAGTATTTGCTGATCATATGTACATATAACACTGCAAAAGTATGCCTAATCTGAGGATTATTTTGGATGCTTAAACTTACAATGCTATTGCATTTACAGAATATTAAAAATAATACAAAGACAGCAAAAGAAATGAACTCTGTTATCCAGAGGATACAATTTAACAGTAAAATACAACTCTAATTGAAATAGCTATCAAAACAATTTCATTAGTCCCATTAGAGATGGCACACAACGAGGCATTTATAAGAAGAACCACTGCTGAGCTACTTTGCTCCTTCCTTACTATTGTTAAATATCTTTTAACATAGACAAACCATGCCAGATCATAAAGTCTACAGGTTTTACTAAAATAGGCAAGATCATATCCTAAGCCATAGCATGCAATTCTGCACCATATTCAGGTATATCCAATTGCACAATTATTTTATTTTTTTAAAAAAGTCAGTCCACCACCCTGGTCCAAATAGACTGGAGTACTTGGCATTTTAATCAAGTTTTAATATGTACATTTTTATACAAGAATAAATAAGCAAACAAGTATACATAGGAAATAACTTGTCAGGATGGGACTGTGTTAATTTGGAGCACTAATTTGTCAACTGATATCATCTGATACAGACATATCATATATACCTCCTCTACACAGCACCAGCATCTCCCTACAACTTTAACTTGAGCTTTTGCACGGGGTTCTTCTCACAGATACTTCCCCCTTCCATATGTTGTTCAGCAGCATATCTCCTTTCCAATATCACTTAGCTAAGGTAGCTTAATTGCATATTATGCATCTCCCTGGCAACAAAATATAATAATTTGCTTACTTATATTTGTTTATTTTTGATACTATATATATTGTCTTTGCTGAAAGACTGAAGACCATTTTCACTGTAAACTTGCGAAGGGATTTACAACAAGCATATGTTGTAACATACAAGCCAAGTCTTCCTTGCATCTTGCTTCTGAGTCCTAGATTTTGCTACAAATAGTAAAAATTTGCTCATATGCACACGACTGAAATTAATTATATCTTTGGAAAAGATATTCAGGAGCCTTAAATTCTAAGTAAGTTTCATTGGCTTTAGAGAGACTCTAAGACCAGAACAGTGACTCCACCATTCAGGTCATCTGTAGAAAATGTGCAAGAATCACAGTGAAACAATTTGAGCACAGATAGGAGTGCTTTAGGAGAAAGAAAGAAAGAAAGATAAAAAATTAACATAATTGCTGTAAAATAAAAAAAACAGGATTTTCAAAAGTCCAATTTTTACAACATTAAAAAACAGTCATACTGAACATACATATCTGGAGAGTTATGGACATGTGTCTATATTAACCTCCAGGCTTCTCAATAAGTTATTTAACAAACAAAAATCAAACACAGAAGTAAGGTAACAAGACCACCCCAAAAGTCAATATAACAAAATATCCACTGTACTAGGACACTGATCATTCCTTATCTACTAACTCTTAAAAGTGAAATAACTTATGTACTCGTAAAAGAACCCTGAGAAAACGGCAACTTGTTCCTTTTCTTTCCCTTTTTCTTTGGTTTAAGAACCAAAGCTGTGCTTAAGAAGCCTAAGAACTTGAACAGACTTGAAGATTCTTACTGCACTGACCGCAATGTAAACCCTGAAAGTTTCACAGCTTTACATACAAATAAATCATACATAATGCAGGACAAACTGCATTACTCTAGCTGGCCTTATAACAAAATAAGCATCAGTAGATCCAGCAACTATGTTATAAAACACCCAGTTTGTCTCAAATCACTTGAGCAGTGACAACAGGTTAAAAAACTGATTTGTTAGATCTTCACAGCAATGCGCCCTTTGATTGAAGTTCTTCATTAATGTCATGTAATAGAAGATCACAAAATAGGACAAAAAAAATCACATTTTTAAAAGGATTAAGATTAACATTTTAATTTACATAATACAACAGTTTATTTTGAAAAGTTTCAAGACAGCTGCAGTATGCCAAATGTATGACCTAACTATTTTGTTTGAAGACAACAATAATGACACATCTCACTGAAAACATCATTATTTTCCATAAAGCTAAGCTTCCAAAAACTTGAGTGTGGAAGTATTAAGTTTAAAACTGAAAAGCTGGCCAATATACTCCTGTTAAAGGCAATAGGCTTGGTCCTATTCAAGGAGGTCACAACTGGAAATTCAAAATGGAGCTTGGCAAAGATGCAAATAACAAGATTAGGCTCAGTGGGTCAGATCAAAGACACGCTTAGTCCAGTCTCCTCTCTCCATTAAGAAGGTGAATGCTTAGGGACAGGTGGAAGGACAGGGTGAGAAGCAGTAGAAGTTTGTACCGCTACAGCCTTCAAGAATTAGAGGTTCAGCAACTTCCTGAGCAAGAGTGCTGGTTATGTGTTTAGTAACTCTTAGTAGATTTTTCTGTCAGGAGTTGAGTGATCTGCTTTTTGAACCTGTTAGTTTTAGCATCCAAAATTTGCTGTGCCAAGTTGGCCATGTTGGAAGGCCAGGCAATGACAACATAACCAAATTCCTCCCACTTTCCAGAAGCGTGGTGAAAGAACATGGGGTTCTTCTGGATTGTGTTTTCTGTTTTAAGACAACACAATCTGTAGCTACTAAAAGTATAGCCACATTTTCTTTGGAAGTCCCTAAATCACAAAAAGCTGAAAGCATTTTCTGCAGCTGTATCCCAACATGTTCACACTATTAATGCACCTTTCCCTAATCAACCACTGCTAACCACCACCACAGGTGGAATACCAGGTTAGAGGAACACATATCAGGCCTATTATGGCTATATTTAAAACATTCTTTCAGAAAAGCAAGTATAAAGTAACAACATCACTATTAGGCTTAAACACATCCCTTCCAACACATCTGTATGTTGGTTTAGGACTGATCTATACCTAAGCACCTAAAGACCTAAAATAACAGGTACAGATATACAGACTGTATACACATACACATAAGGTATACAGACACATTTACAGACTGTATTTCTGGTTTAATACATACTAAGCTAAGCTTCATTTATTATATATATATATAGTATGAAATATTATCATATATTGAAGAAGTTTAGTGAAACCTTTCGGTTTTGGACCTTTCAAAACAATCAAAATGCAGGTACAACTAATTCCACTTGATAGAACTTTTTATGTTAAATTCCCAGTAATTCTTGAATTAAGATAATTAAGGTCTGAATCCCACGCTATTGATGCACAATTACCTTCCTCAAACAGTAACATCTCATTTACAAGTTTATTTCCTTTCATCTTTAAATCACGTGGAGAATTGAAATTCACAAAAATTTACTTCTCAGTGAGAAACTCACAATAAAGACATTTAAATGTTACAAAAGTTTCCTGCACCTGTTTCTAACCTTTTAGCTCCAGCTCCACCTTTACACATCTCCTTTATCAAAAAACTTCTGTTGGTTAGTACTTAAATGTCCACAAAAATTTTTCCATGTCATTCCTCAGTTTCTAATACTTTGATACAATGATTACACTACAACAAACATTGTGAGCTTTGTGTTCTTTCTAGTGAGCCCATCCACTAGACTTTTCCTTTCTCTTTCCACATAAAATTTAATGTGCCTTTTTTTTCCTTCTCATAACTACACACAGCCAAGCATCAGTTCAGGCAGAAAGCACTGATTTCCAACAAGTGTCATCAGTGGGCACGTTGGCACAGTATCTATCAACTTCTCTCATAGGAATGCATAAATCCTGTCAGGCAAAATACATGCAAGAGAGCAAGTAATAGCAAATATAGTAATTGGAAAGGGGATTAAAGGATAGGGCTGTTTCAGATTCCAGCATAAAATGGTTGAGAAATGATGCATCCATCAAGTTTAGAGAAAGCTGAAAAAACAATACTGTGACATGAACGTATCTGTGCTTAGAGTAGAAATTTCAAGCTCCTTTACATGCAACATAGGAATACTGTTAAAGGCAAAGCAAATACCGTCTTTCTTGTTTCATTAATTCAAGATTTCTATTCCTCAAGCACACAAGAAAACCAAACCAAAGCTCATCTTGGTTGAGTGAGCATCCTAGACAAAAAGTTGTGATACAAAGGCACCTTTAACTCCTGCTGTGTTGAAAGACAGAGTGATGACTCCCCACAGATTCCAAAAGAAAAGCAGTGAAGCACTTTCTCCAGAGCGCAAGAAGCTGTGGGTTCTGAAAGGAAAGAGGCATGTTCCATATTCCTTCAGAAATCTGAAAATGGTGCTGGCATCCTGGAGAAGAGCAAAGTTTGTAACAGTTTCCTGCTCTCTGAATCACCCTGCTGGTTAGCTCACCACTTTAAAATGGTGAATCCGGAATGCAAGTGTGAAGTCTCTCAAGTCATTGTCAGGACTGAAGATGCAACACTGGAGACTAGAAACCCAAAGCTAACTGCAGGTACACTTGGTGCTCACCATCTATTGCTTTTCTGGGAACCTAGTTCTCCATTTGAGTCTCTCTCTCCAAACAGTTCTCACAACTTGAATTTTACCAGAAATATATCCAACCATTCCACAAATTCACTGAGGATCGGGGAAAGAGGAATTTGTGACCCAGGTTAAGACAACCATGTTGTAAGACCATTCTATAGATAAAGTTGAAATTACTTAAATACAAGAAATGGCATTACCTGCAGAGAACCTGTATGATCTCTACACTAATGGAAGAAGCACTACAAACATCTGTGTCTTCCTACATGGAATTTTGTTTTTATAATACCTACATGGTCTTAAGTAATTCTTTGCCTAAATATACTTCAAATAAAAGCATGTGTCACTGTTGGAATTCTTCACTGGTCCACTCTAAAACCTGTGATGTATTCTCACACTGGCATGGTTGGCTACGTAAACAAGACCTCCAAGAAAGGAGGGAAACAAAAATACAATGTGTTTTTTAAAAGTATGTATGCAAAAAACCAAAAATCATAAAGATTCATTCCTAACCTAATGACAACATGATTTTAAGATACAACCTTAAAGTACATGATCTCCATAGTAATCTCTCTACATGCTAAGATTCATCATTAGTTTAATAGCAGCTATACTTAAATACTTCAAAAGTGTAACTTTAGCAAAAGGACATGTTACTTTACGAATCATAAGAACATAACGTGTTGTTTGAGACCTGGCATTTTCATTCATGCTGTGTTTACTGGAGTTTATCTAGTATAAATATTTCAGTTAGACTGTACAATCTGGGAGACAGTATTTAATTACATGAGATCATAATTACACATTTTCTGACAGTACAAACATTTCAGATGCTATAGATCCTTCTATCACTTCAGTATCAAAAAAAGATCATTCACTACAGAATGGACTAAGCCACAGAATCCAGAAGATTGATAAGTTACGTGCTGTTGTTGCTTGCTGGAGTGGTTAACACTCCAGTCTGCAATCTTTTTAATTCTCTTAACCTTTCTCATTACAGTGCTTATTTATCTTGTTACAAAATACTTGGTAAGAAACACAGGAAACTGAACAACCTAAGAGAAAATCAAGAGAAACTTGAAAAATTTTAACCAGGTGCAGGATTCAGACAGACATATTCAGACTTCTATAACTGAAGCATTACAGAAATGTCAGAGAAAATACTAGGAATCATAATAGAGTAATTGAAATGTTAAGAAGAATAGTTTTTCCTATATTCAACCAACTCTTAATAGCAGTTCACCATTTAGTTGAGCTTCTCTGAAAATCCAGGCCTAAACTGCCACCTAGAGATAATAAAAAACTGATATGAATGATGAAAAAACAAAACTTGCCATAGGACACAAAACAATCCCCCTGTATCAGGAAGCACCTTTCCAAAACTTCAGATTTATACAGGGATTACTGTCTGCATTTCACAAAAAACAACATGGCTGAGCAGAACTATTTTTAGCTCTGTATTTAAATTAACATCTTGCCTTGCTAACATGTAAAATTCTTGCTTGCCTTCTGTGTACATTCAAAAGTGTCAAGAGATGCTAAAACTTTGCTTTCTTTCTGTAGTCAATGGAGAGGACCTGTTTTCTAGGAATAAATCAGGCTACCCAAGTACTGGCGCTTTAAAAGGCAAAACAAACAAAAACTAAAAACCCCAAAGCCAACCTAGTATGTTAGTTACAACACAGACTCATTTGACAATCTGAACCACTCAATCTCCTAACACCCAGTACTGCGGTATTTGAACATGGACCCAGTTGAGAGAATTGTGTGCCCATAGCTCCCAGGTGATCCAAGCTTGCTTTAAGGCAGGCTTACTGGCACAAGCAACCCTTCAAGTTGGAGGCTGCAAAGTAGGGCATCGTTAGACGTGCTGCACCCAGCTTCTCAAGGCCCCCAAGGAGTGCAGAACCCCACCCCTCAATACAGTCCCCCTTTCCCAAAGGCTGACTCCATACACACAGCCACTTTGCCCTGCTCTCTTATTTTGCTGGAGAGGAAGGAGAGGGTAGCACACCTCAGAGCTCTTCCCTGCTCACACTCAGGAAAAGCAGCCATACAGAAGTGAAAAACTAGCATTTTAAGCATCAAAGTTTCACTTCTCTGTCAACATGTCATTTTGTTCCTGCACACATGCAGAACCAGGAGAACACTGCAATCGCTGTACGAACCCCAACACCTAGAGTTTTATACATCACTTCCAAGTTACATATTGAAAACAAATAGCCAACAAATCTGAAAGGGGAAAAAGAAAAGCCCCAGTTTTCTGGGTTCCTTCTGATACTGTATTAACAGAGAGAGTGTTCAGGACTTTTTATCCACTGCAGTTTTATGAAATCTCTACTTCCTGTCCTGCTTCTTTTGTTAACACTAACTGCTGCAATGAGCTGAACGAGTTCACTATCAATCTGTTGTCTGCTTCAGTGCAGCACATCTTGAGAAGTTTCTTTTAAGGTCGTTTTCTTTTAAATTGATACATAGATTGTATGAAAAAGAATATTTGTATGAAACAGAGACTATATATTATTACAACCTTACTTGTTTCCAGTAAAGTCCCAAATGGCTCTCACAAAGACAAGACTTGGGCAGGTTTCACCCTATATTAATTGTGGACTTACATTTTCTCACCAAAACGTGGCAACGGCACATGGCATGATCACGTCTGTACAGCAGGAAGCAGCCAACAGCTCCCCATTGTCTCCTCACAGCTCTCACTGGCTCCTCTCACAGGAGGGAGGCAGGTGGCCATCAGTGGCCAGGAGACAGATACTGTGCTCTAAGTCTGCTTTATTGCTTTAGCTTGAGTCAGGAGTCTCTCTTAAAGCATTTCTTACCAATCACACTTACCAAGGTTTGGTACATGTTGTGAGACCATCTTCGGGCACCTGCACTGTATTTCTTTTAAATGCAGAGAGAAAAAAAAACCCACAAAACACTAAACCCAAAACCTGAACACTCCAAGAATGCACCTAATGTATTTCAGCCTCATACTTGCATTCATTCCATGAGACTAGACTACATCCAGTCCAAAACAAAACACTAAGCTCGGAAACATGCTTACCATGGGCCTCAGGTCATCAAAACCAAAGGCTTTAGTCTATAGATCTGCTCCCCTTAGTCCAAGCTGCTTGGTAATGTAGACAAAGCCAAAGATTACAAGAATTTGGATCCTCTCATTCTCCCCTCTTCCCAAGGACAGTAAGCAAACAAAACAAACAAAAAAAAGAGTAGAACTACCACTGAGGGCTAACACGAGCTTTCCCACCGCAAAAGCCAAACTATTCCTTGTATATGATATTCAAAAGTTTTATTTACATATTACAGTAGCAAGCACAGCAGAGGCAAAACTAAGCTACTCAATGGCTTTCAGTTTTTCAGTTCTGAAGTGTTTAAAAACAGTATCAAAGATTTAAAAGGGCTAATGTATAGGTCAGTTGCATGAGCTCAAAGTAGCTATGTCTCTCTAAAATTGAGACATTTAATTTTGATTTAGACATAATTTGAAGGATATTTGTAAGCTTTTACTGAAATTCATTTCTCTTGGAATGAGAAGGAACAACATTTGGGGACAGCATGTTATAGTTAAGCTTTGTATACACAATGTAAATAAACACAACTTGGTAAAACTCAAAAGCCACAAAACTGATTAAGCACAAGCCTCAGGAACCATCTGTGACCAGAAAACCTGCATGAAGCACAGCTGCAAACATTCCAAGTACTCAGTTCCAACGATGGGAAGTACAGCTCTCTTGAACACCACCATTTCTAAGAGCTGTAGTGAAGACAGAGTAGATTCTAAGCAACCAATGTTGAAATATTTAGTGGTGCAAAGTTTTATATCTAAAGTGGGGGACCCATGTATGCTTCCATGTTTTCAGGTCTGAATCCTAACCCTACATCAGAATGAGACCTAAGCATGCCATTTTCCTCACCTCCCCCAAGAAAATACAGAAGCACAAGCTAGAAGCAAGCTAAGGTGTGCTCCATCCAGGTCTTGGACTACGGGGAATCTAGAATGACTGATCACATTGTTAAGTACCCTTCCTTGAAGGAAACACAGAGCTGTAGCGTGCCAACTCAGCAACAGCAAGAAGTATAGCTCTGGAGATCCAGGGATCAGATGACTCAAACTGAACAGCAATACACAAGCACAGGCCATGCAGATTTGGGAACTGAACAAAAAGGACCCCTCCTCTGGACAAGTATTAGCACAACTTTCTAGTCTCCTTCTCCAGCAGGAAGAATCTACTGTTGTATATTTTCTTATTCTGAAAAGTTAAAACTTGTTTATCTATAGCACATTTATTTAATGTTGAGTCAGGAAGTCTTTCAAAAAAGAAGAGCATTAGCAAGAGAATCTTTTCATACAAAAGAAAAAAGACAACATACTGCTCGTCCTATTTTCTGATGACTTTTCCAAGGTGCCCAAGCATACAACAGACAGGAAAGAACTTAATGACCAAACTCAAAGAATCCACTCCAGTTCCAACTCCAAAATCCTCATCTTGTGCCAATACGCGGAATACATGCATGCACACATGCAACACCGGACAAAGACACAAGATCCTTTCTCTCTTAATTGTCAACAGTAGCGTATGAGGATTCTGCATCTACACAGACAGTCATTCCTGTCCCTATACAAAATTTACTCTAAATGTAATCCTGAAAAATCCACTTCCTAACCTGTTTGCCCTGTGAGCCTTTCTTACATCTCTACAACAAAGAGCTCATGTTTCAGAATTCCATTAACAGCCAACTCTCTCCTTCCCTTACTTAATTCTCCCTGTTAGTGAAGTTAGAATTCGTCCAGGCAATGCCGGTTTTTAACAGTTTACACTGAGAACACTTACAGTTTACATTAAGAACACTAACAAACAATCAACACTAATACTCCAGATAAAACATATTATTATATATTTTAGAAGGGGTCCACTATTACAGTAAGGTGGTTCTTCTATTTAAGATACCAGATCCTGCATACGATAGGTAACTTCCTTGACTTCCCAACGTGAACAACAGCTCCTTATAATCATTAAGAAAAAGAAAACAAACCTAGAACAGACAGAAGAGCATATTCTGCAGGAAACAGTATTAACTACAGAAACTTAGCAGCAAGTAACAAAGTAGGAGACAACAGGTTTCCATAGGATAAACATGCAGTTGAGGGGCAGGAACGCCTAATTTCCAGCTTAGGCCTTCCAGTCAATTGTTACAACTTGTCCAAGGCCGCATTTAACCTATGGTTCAATTTCCATAAATGAAATAAATAACAAAAACCCCACACTCTAGGTTCTACTTGCCTTACAGCCACGTTATAGAGCTAATTAATGTTTGTATAATGCTCTGGTAATGCAACAAGTACTAACAAAACATGATGTCTCCAGCCTTGGTGGTATCTTATTATTGCGCTTACACAGATTAAAACCTATGATAACTATGACTGGAAGACACAGTTTTTGTCTTTGTCATAAACCCTTTCACATGCTTATAACTTTCCAGGGTGTTTATTGCTGTGGTTGAATTCTTCCCACCTTTGTCTTTACCCAAAGGTGGATGTTCTGAACACTTCAAAAAGGTTGGTTTTGACTGTTGGACGTCATTCTCCCAGCGTAAAGCAATTCTGAATACTTTTAATAGTGAGCTTTATTATTTCATCTTTTTAATTAGATTAACACAGCCCTTCATAAGCAAAGTCACACCAAGTTTGAAAAAAGTTCTTAAGACAAAACTGTAATGCAATCTGAATGTAAAACTCAATGTAAAACTGAAATATCAGGCACAGAAGTGGAAAACCCTATATGCCTAAAGTCAGATACTGTAGACTTCCTCATAGAGGTAGCTTGCAGGAAAACAGAAGCTCACCTTCTGAGGACACTCAGTAAGGCCTCCAAGAGAACATGAATACTGTAAACCCAACAGGCAGTTCAGTTTCAAACTAAAATTTAGAAAAAGGACATGAGAAGTCCACTTGCCTCCTCCACACAAATGCTGCCCTCTGACCTGCTCAGAAACATTTCAAAAACCCCCCATGGCTGCTGCTGAGGGAAATGCGATGCAGCTGCTGCTGCCACCAGCCAGAGGGATGGAAGTCACCCAAGGGAAGCCATAGCTCCGTGACTGAGAAAGCAGGGCTACCAAATACCACCATGCAAGACAAAGGGAGGGGGAAGATTAACTCAGCCTGGCCTGCAGGACCACACCTCTTCCGTTCAACCCCTCCTTCTGTAGGTTACAGGCATGCTTATTCACACAGGTGCAGCAGAGCAGAAACACATGGTGCTTGTTCCAGCCTGGGATTACACCTGAGCTAATAAGCCTCACTGATCAGAGCTGGCTCTCAGCACTCTGGTCCTGGAAGCACAACGCAGACAAATGGAAGTTGGCTCTGGAAAGGGCCAGTATGGGGCTGGGGTTTATTAGCTGAGGCTTTGCACCACACAAAAGAATATAAACTGGCCCTAGAGGCCAAATGGCTTATTAAAGTGATACTGAGCCTGAGCTAATAAACCCTGACAGATCCAAACTGACTCCGCATGAAATCAGCTCAGGTGTGCCTGTGGCACAACTGGTCCACAACTGCAGTGATCCCCTCAAAAACAACTAAGAATCCACTATCTGAATTTCAAAATCACTTGTTTTAACAGGCAACAAAGGGGTTAACTTTTGCTCCGTTAGAGTGCTTCTGTTCTTCTGAAAGGAACATCAGGAGGTTTAAGAAAAAGAGGTATCTGGCTTTTATGACTGTGAGACTAATCTTCCACAGCTAGATCAAGTCAATGCTATCTCACAGTTTGCCTAAGTTACAAAACAGGCAACTTCAGTCCGTTTAGTGCTTCTCTGCGCTTGCCAAGAGAGGGGTAAAGCTGAGAAGATCCAAGTCACGTGTATTATGCCACTGCTAGGAGGTATCAGAGTAGCATCAGAGCAAGCAGCAAAAATACTTAATACAAAGGAGAGCCCAATATCAGAGATTCAAAATGAGAAAGCAAGGTCAAAGAGAAAATCCTTCGCCCCTCCTTAACTCTTTCTCTGCTACTTCATTACTCCAGTAACTATATAAATGAACCAAGTAATTCATGGATTTAAGTAAGATTCTACACAGCTATCCAACAGAAATCTAATTGCCCGACTTAGTCCTTATTGAAGGCTCTAAGAACAGACAGGAATATAAAAAGAGAAGACAAAAAGAGAACAGCTGAATGATTATGAGAGAAGTCATAAAGGTGAAGCCTAAATGACAGAAAGCAAACTACTTATAAACAAAGTTTTTAAAGGATGTATTGAAGTTACATGGAAATGAAAGTTCCTAGAAGACAGAGCCACAAAAAGGGAAACTGTTTGGGTTTTGTTCAAAGTAGTAAAACCAAAATTGGTTGACAACAATATTGCAGTTGAAAGAGTATTTTGCTTAATCTCCTGAAACTATTAAGAGGGTTTTTTTCCACTTTGATCAGTCTTTCAGCTCTGCAATTAGCCTCAAAACACCATCTCAAACACTAAAGGTTGAAGGAAATCCTTCTAGTACTTGAAAAGTGTGTTAAACAAAAAAGGTGACTAACCTAACATGGCAGCATGTATTTTAAGACGAACATGTCAATTTAGAAGACTATCCTAAAAACACGTTTAAGTTGGTCAGGGAAACTGTGAAGTTTTGTCTTTAGCAGCCTACTGTGATAAAGACTTTGCTTCTCAGCAATAGCTCCATGCAGGTCAAAGGTACTTGACCTTACTGAGGATTACAAATGTGGCTGCTCCCTATTGTGAAAAATCCCACGCAGGGACAAAAGCTACTATAAAAAAACCCCGAACAGAGTTTGCACCATGAAAGCATTGTTTTCTCCAACCCTCTCAGGGATAGAAGTCTGTCCTGCTGAACTACAGCGATGTTCCAAGATCTGTCCCATCTCACTGGTACCTAAAGGTGTTTCCTAAAGAGGTATGTCGTGCCAGTCATCCATGACCTCATGGCAACATCACTCCAGTTTAGCCGTTTACAGTTGTCTTGAATCTTGCCTAAATTAGTAGAGATTCTTCCTCTTTCACGTTAGAAAGGACAAGCTGAGTATAACAGCATTGACTCAAGCAGCATTACCTTATGCATGTATTTTGTGTTTCTTGATGCCTTCATGCCAGTGAAGGTACATCCCTCTACAGGAGCTTCTCCAAACCCACTTCTTTTGCCTTGTTCAAGACTTTAAAAATTCCATGCCCTAAGCATGAGATCATCGGGCAGGTTGCTGGTGAAGGGACAGTGCGAGCAGACAGCAATTCCTTGCCCTGTGCCCCTCTGGCAGGCTCTTTATCCTGTCAAACTCCCCTGTTCAAAAAGCTCCCACACAACACGAAGTCCGCAAGGCTCTATCCGCGCTGAGGGTAAACACAAGGGGCACCCGCTGTTCCTCCGTGAGCAAGGCTGAAGGTGAGGAAGCGGGGACTGAGGGATGAGAAGTGCTACAATGCCGCGCCCCGCGATGCTGCGGCAGAAGAGCTCTGCCAAGGGGCTGGTTAACGGGGCCAGGGCGGCGCAGGTGGGATCCGTAGCTCAGCCGGCGGCTCCTCGCCCACAGCCGATGTCGGGGCCCACCGCCTCCGCGGAGGGCAGCGCGGTCCCCGCAGGTGCCCCCACACCCACCCCAACGCGGCTACTCACGTTTGATGCACCTCTGGGAGCCCGTGGCCTTGCTCCAGCCGTGACAGCACTGCCCCCCGCAGACATTGACCCTGCGGGAACAGCGAAGAGGGGCGAGGAGTCCGGCGGGGCCCCCCCCGCACCGGCCGGACCCGTTCCCCGTCGCCAGCCGGGCCGCGGGGCGGGCGCT
>VZZY01000007.1:22455-54718 GCA_013400335.1 Eurystomus gularis
GGCGGCGAACGGGCCGCGGGGCTCCCGGCTCCCAGCGGGGCGGGCAGAGCCGGCCGCCGGCTCGGCTAGCGGACCTGTGGCTTTCGCACGGAGCTGGGCCGCTCTCCTCCGCTTTGGCGGAGGGAAAAGGCGTCAAGCCCCCCCGAGCTTNCCAGAGCTTTGTGTACGCGCTTCGCTTTGTAGGTAGGAACTCAAAGCGCTTACACCCGCTGAAGGTAAGCGGCTCCTCAGGCTCTGCCTGCTGAGAGCCATAGGTTTGAGCTTGCTTTCAGCAGAAGTCCTAGCAGGATTAGGAGGGACCGTGTTCTTTCTTGTTCTTCTTTTTGTTTGTAAAACAGAATGTACCCCTAAAGAACAAAGTGCCGCAGTTGTTCACTTGGAATTAATAGATGAGCAAAACTGCCTACATGTTTCTCCAGCGTGTCTTTACTGATGTCATCCTTTAGCATTGTAAATAAAAAAGAACGACGGAGTTCAGAAAATAACCCGAAGGTTACATCTTTTAAAATACTCAGATGCTGATGCGTCCGAGTTCTTTCCAAGAAACTTTGTGGAGAATCAGTTTGCAAATCCAATAGCTTGGAATCCAGGTCCTCCTCCCTGGGCTCTCCTCTGCTCTTTTCCAAAACTTTAAGGACACTGACCCTGGCTCCAAACTGATGAGATTTTGTTTCTAAATGCTCTTGGCGTGGCTACACAGCCGGCACGGGGAGCAGGAGGGCTTTACATTGACGGGATTCCAGCAAGAGCCAGGGTTAGGAGCACAAAAGTCCCTTCCTCCTTAGGTCTCATCTATTTAAAACTGCTCAAAAATAAATAGATGTTTTAAATAGATGAGAGTTTGGAGCTTTCTATGGTCACAGTGTAAGGGAGCCACATCGATGTTAGAGGCTTCTGCTCCTGTGCCTCCAGTACTCTCATTTGAAACCCAGTGTTTGAAAAGAAAGTGCCACTAGCACTGGGGGCTTCTAAACCCACAGTGGGTTAAACTAGAATGAAATTCTGGTGGTTCAGAAAAAAAACCTGAGATAAAGCCTGAAAAGAGCTTGAAGATAAGTGAGAAGTTAACTGTAAGACCACTGCCTCCTCTCTTAGCAAACATCTACGTCTGTTGTTTTTCTGACTTGGAAGACATTTTCAGCAACTGAACTGCTCAGCCTTCCGAAGGCTAATTACTGTGAATCCTGAGTATGCTGAATATTTTTACAGTGTTTAGGGAACAAAAAAATACCTTGAAACCAGAGAGGTGGGGTGACGACTGAGTAAGCAGAGAGAAACTGATGTGGTACTTGGGATTGCTGCTCTGCACAAGGCCACTGTCCTTCAGAAGTTTTCCCGAATGAGATCACAGCTACGTGTGTGGCTGGGTTTGTTGAACAGAGGGCAAAAACTGCATCATTCCACAGCAGAAGCCAGTTGCCTTTAAGAAACATGGGGTCTAAACCATGTCAAGCAGGGGGCAAATGCGGTGTATTAGTGGCTACTGTACAGCAAATGGTAAGGGACCTCAAGGGAAATACAGCCACAGAGGTGGATGCCTTGCTTAAAATGATCGAGGTTTAAAAACATTCTTGTATTAAGTATTAGCCGAGGTTAATTAGTTGAGGTCAAGCAATCCTCAGAAATTTACATGGCAGATCTGACTTTCAGTGCTCTCCTTTTCCCTCTAACAAGGAAATCCACACTTTTCTTCTCTGTTTGTCTGGTTTTGGCCTTTTTTTTTTTCTTTTTTAACTTCCCTCCTCCCCTTCCAAGTCTGGAGGGTTTTAGGTGTTACAGACCTGGTCTGGCTGCAGTAACACATTGGGTTGGCTGTAGAAGTTTCAACAGCTAAAAGAGAACAGTGAACCACCACTGCAGTCTAAAGCTCAGCTCAAAATTTCTTCACACATACAAGTCCCTGCTTCCAAAGGACAACGAGCGCATCTGTCCAGCACCAAGCAGCTAGATGGTGGCCTTTCAAAAACAAGCCAAGTGGCTATTAAAGTTCCTGAGGATCCTCTAGTAAATGGTATCACTGCTCGTGAGAAGCCTGCCCTGGTTGCCTACCGCTGAAAGGCACTGAATGAGTTTGCAGTTACAGGAGTTAGTATCTCACACAACCTACCAGGCACACCACTCCCTTACAGAAGAGTTGGGAAAGCCATTCACACTGTTTCTGTTCCTTTCCCCATGGCTTGTGATTAAAAGGTGAACACAGGGAAACATAAAGAAAGATCCTTAATCTGCACACCTCCCACCAGAGGGGCAGCCCTCTGGGTGCTCTGCTGTAAGGGTGTAGCTGAGGCTGAGAATGGCAGAACCAGCTGGAAGATTGGGAGCAGGAGGCAGACCTGCAGCCCAGTGAGATGGCAGGATTGCGTCTAGGGTTAAAGGCTTAAAGGACAGCAGAGAAACCGGTTTGAAAGTGTGAATATCTGCAACATGAACCAAAATAGCATTATTCAAACCAAAATGAAAACAAGAACCAAACTTCCATGTGTATTCTTGTTCAAGTCTCAAGACTTTGGGGCCAGTCACGAGTTGAGGAATTACAGAATTACACGGAATGGTTGGGGTTGGAAGAGACCTCTGGAGATCAGCTAGTCCAACATCCCTGCCAAAGCAGGTTCACCTAGAGCATATTGCACAGGAACGCACCCAGGTGAATTTTAATATCTCCAGAGGAGACTCCACAACCTCTCTGGGCAGCCTGTTCCAGTGCTCTGTCACCCTCACAGTAAAGAAGTTTTAACTCATGCTCAGATGGAACTTCCTGTATTCCGGTTTGTGCCTGTTGCCCCTTGTCCTGTTGCTGGGCACCACTGAAAAGAGACAGGCCCCATCCCCTTGACACCTGCCCTTTAGATATTTATAAGTATTGATAAGATCCCCTCTCAGTCTTCTGTTCTCCAGGCTAAACAGACCCAGGTCTTTCAGCCTTTCTTCATCGGAGAGATGCTCCAGGCCCCTAATCATCTCATCTTTGTAGGACTCTCTCCCCAGTAGTTCCCTGTGTCTCCCTAGGGAAGGACAATTGGTTTTGAACTGTCAAAGCTGGCAGTACTCAGACATCCACAATTCTTTTTCAGCAAATGAAGGAGTCAGGACTGTGGCCCCAAGTCTCATAGATGATGTGTCTGGTGCATAAGTTCACAGGGCAAAGCAGGGACCTTTACAGGATGCTTCAGGGAAGATTTATGATGAGGTTGAAGTCATCTGAGCGTGGGTGATAACTCAGCCTTCCTCATGCAGCACAGTGCCACGGTATGTCCCTGTGACCCCATGTCCCGGTTAGCCAGGCAGTAGTTGAATGACCAGCAATGCCCGATGCGTCAGGCTACAGGACCAGCAAGCGACCCTGGTGGTCTTGTAGATCCACCAGGCAGCAAGCCTTGGTCTGCAAGAAAAGCTGAGTTGTGAGCTCACAGTTAACATACTAGAGTTTAACAAGGTTGAATGCTGTGTTCAGCCCCACTAGCTATAGAAGAGCACTTTTACCGTAGTGTAGCACCATTAGATTTAATAAATACTACTTCAAACTTCTGAGCTAAAGGCGGAAAAGCAGTCTCTATAATTTCTTGTAAGCCGAGAAGCAGCTGGACACCTGTATCTGCTGTTTTCCTTTTCCACGCTATACAAGTGTGTGCAAAAAACCCCTCTGTTTTGGAGGCTAAGTGACACCTTTAGCCACAGTTTTGTACAGGTAACGTGACTCTCATTTAGAAGGTCTTTCTTTTGAACAAAAGAAAGAGAACAGCTTAGTCTCCTTGTCATCAGAGTAGGGAAAAGAAGTAATCTACCTTCATTATGTCACTAAAGTATATAGCATACAGCATATGTGTGACTCTGAGTACATACATGTAGTAGATTCGCAGGGTAAGACCATGTTGATGTTAATATAATTTCTGCATGGTATTTTTTGAACAGAACTGTTCTTTCCAATCATGACTGTTGTTCGCTCCTTCAGGCAGAAACTAATTACTGTATGGTTTGCAACTAATATCCTGAGGCCTCAGCCATTCCTGAGTGTTACTACAGTATAAATTGCATTAATAATCTGTCACAAAAAGACAAGTCCTGCTCACTCTACTCATGTAGACACTTAAATTCACTTCCAAGGAACTCGGATAGACTAAGTCTGGACAGATGCGTGAAGCTTGGAAAGAAGTGGCTTAGCTTTGCTGAACTCATTCACTACTGGTGGCCCTCCTTTGTGACCTGGAGATCTGTAATGATCCACCCTGGCACGTCTCGGTGTTTCCAGACTCACACTACATTACCTTGGGTAAACAACCTTCTGCGTTCCCCTCCTTGGATTTGCTACCATGAATGCATCTTTGTAGCGCCTTCCCCGGGACTTCCTCTGAAAGAAGTCATCATCTCCCAATGCGTTGTTATTGCCACTGCAAAAAAGGCTCTGTTGCATGAGGCACTATACACACGTGCCAACAGAGAAATCATCCTGGCTTTTCTGACTGGGAGTCACACAGTCCAGATGCAGACTAGCTTTTCAGGGACAAAGGAATTTTTATCAAGAGACTGAGAATTTGGTCTGTATATGAATTCACATTTTGGAGCAATATAGGTCCTGTGTAGTACTGGGTGTCTGAAGCAATCAGACTGGCATGCAGATAGTTGAGAGCTACAAGGCTAGATGGGAAAAGAAGACAGACTGATGATAGCTGGGCTAACGGTCAACACTCCCCCTCAGACTAGTGCCAAAAGAGATGGCCATAAGGACTTTTTCTTCTTTAAGTCACACTGAAAGTTGAATCCATTTGGCAAAAGTCTAATGCTAGTCTATCACTACTGACCACTGCCATCTCCAGCAAAATGCATGCTCACGGCAAGTAGGAGTTGGCTTCCTTTCAAGTTGCTGACATAACTGTCATGAGTAAAAGAAGTTGTGTGGATCTGCATAGCCTTGAATTCCATTTTCCTGAACTAGCAGAAATCTGTACTAGGATATTTGGCAGTTTCAGAGTTATCCTCACATACATGAAATAACTGATTCAAAACTACAAGATTTTTTCCAAGATATGAAAATCATGCTGTGCTGTTGCAAGTATTCTTCCCCTCAAGGAAATAAATACATCTCATCTACAAAACAATTAAAATATCCATTGAACTTTTTTATTACACTACTCCTTGCAATTGCTTGTTTCTCTGCACAGTCCCATGTACAAAAAAAATAAATAAACTGCAGAGGAAATTAGGTGGAAAGGACCACAAAAAAGAGAAAATACGTCTAATTATTTCACTTTACCTTAGGAGAAGACATGTTTAAACTAACACATTCTTCACAAAAGCAAAGTAAATATTATAACTAATATTTGAAAACTCTCGCAGCATGGCTATGTCATATGCCAAGAATACTAACCTCTACAAAAATAAACTTCAGCAGTGGATCCTGGTTTTTCACTGTCGTACTGCATGCTGCTCAGACCTAGGAAAGATGAAGGAAAAAGTGTCTGTGTAAGATAAAGCTCCTCCTGACTTGAATTAGCATCGAAGAATGTCTTAAAGATTTTGTAATTATACGTATTCTAGGCAGACCATCGGCATAAGTGGAAGAGAAGCAGACAGAAGTGGTATGAGACCATGGAAAGAGGAGCCATGACTCGTGGGAACACCAGCCATGATTACCCCCACAACAGCTGCTTAATAAGGGATGATGCTGGGTAGGCAGCTTGGATATCTACTGTCTGCTTCAACCGTGCTCTCCATGTCACAAAGAGAGAGACCCAGCCTTGCTTAGACAGCTGAGTTAGAAACTAGTACCTGAGCTTGGCTGTCAGGGTAAGCAATTGTTTGAAGACCAGCTGGGCACACAGAGCAGCAAATCCTGGCTCTCTGGATTAAAAAAAGGGCAGAATACTACTTTTAATTATGCATTTGGAGCAGCTCCCAGCCACACCGATGTTAGAGGTTGGGAGTATGTGTATAGGACCTCTGTCTGCTGCTCTTTCAAGGTTTGTGGTGGAAGGTGATGAAATGAAAATTACAAGCTTTTTTTTTTAAAGTACATAGGGAGAAAAATGCTAGGCTTTCATTTCCAGCACTTTTTCTCCAATAGCAAAAGGTGTCTGCAGAGGTGTTTAATGTCAGTCTGCAGTGTGTCTGTCTATGTTTTGCATCAGGATGCTTGAACACTGACCCTGGTCTGAGCAGGAGGACCTCTGAGGGTCCCCTCTGCCCTCAGTTATCATGTGAGTCCGTGATGAGGTGTGGCATCGTGCCTAAGAAGCAGCCTCAGGTGGAAACAGGCACAGCTCATGCCCATTTTGGGTGGGACAGAAACCAGTTTCAAGAAAGCAAGCCTGCAGGGTAATAATGTACAAGGCTTCCTGGTGTAGGCTGCAGGTGGGAAGGAGTTTGAGGATGGAAAGAGCTAGGACATGCCAGAAGGCACGAAGCAGACCCCAGAAAAAGGCTAAACACCTGGGCTCGAACACAATGCCAGGCGCAGCCTGAACTGATCTTGCCACCAGGCAGGTTGTTAACACCAGAGTTTCTTTAGAGAGACACACCAGCCTAGCACAGAGCCTCACCTGCATTTAGAAAACAGAAATTCAGTCTGGCCTTACAGCAAAGGGGCTTAGCCAAGAAGGGCCTGGCAGGGGCTGACGATACCAGATAATTAAAACATGATTTGTAACCAGCCAAAATCAAAGTGATGTGACTACTTCCAAAGCAGATGAGCTGTAGCTATCCCAAATAGCCTGTGAGATCCTGAGCAAAACAAGCATGTGGAGGTCAGAGGAAGCCAGCAACTTGATTTGTTCTTACCACATTAGCCTCAAATCTGATTCCTAATTAAAGGCGCTTTTTTTTTTCTTTTCAAGACAAAGTTCAGGTGCTGTTGCATTCCTGCGCAAAGGGATGGCAGTGAGAAGCCCTGCTTCAGAGTGGTCTTCCTGGGACACAAGAGGAAGAATGGGGGAAGGACTTGCCTAGCACTTCTCAGCAAGAAGGACTATGATCCTAAATTGTGTGCAATGGAGCACTACCCTCCACCAAGGCATGGAACAGGGGCATAAACAAGTAGATAAGCCATTTTTCTCAAAAGGCTTCAATCTCAGTGAGCTGCAATGGAAAGAGTTCCTACCGATTTTGCTGGTCTCTGGACTGAAGCCTATCTGTGGGAGGGCATTTTGTGCTATGGCTTTAGCCTGCCTCAGAGTCTGTCACATCACCAGATTCTTTTTCCATTCCTGTTGGTTAGAGTCAATTTTGCAGTGTTTGCTGTTGGGCTCAGAACACCGAGCCTAAACAAAGGATGATTATGAAAATTATAAATTTGTACCCTCCCCTAACAGCTGTGTTTAAAATAAGTCTCTATAATTGTCAGATTGTTTTAAGCTTGCCATCATAATTTACCATGCTTCCCTAAAGCAGTAGCAGATGAATCTAAACAGTGCACGGCTTGTGGTCCGTCCACAGCATGGCCACGACATCGTCCTGCTGGCAGACATTCCCGTGACAGCCAGCCGGTGAGTCACACAACCACAGCTCCTCATTGCCAGCAAACGGAGCCCACCTGAGGGGCAGCCTTTCAACCCTTCCTTCGTTCAGGTGCTCACTTCTCCCAGCGGGGCTCCAGTCTCCAGCACTGGTGGTGTCTCTGCAGAGGTGTGCTGATGGTCTCTTCAGAAGCCTTCTGCATACAAAAGCAGGCACCCCCACTGCACATCTGCAGGCTGATTTATTAGGATACACAGATTTGCAGGACAATATAACATCGCACGCAGCAGATAGGAACAGCGTACACAGAGTGTTTTGGCTACACACATCTATATTCCTATCTAGAACCAACCTGAAGTTGTGCCTTAGTGCTAAATTGTCTGTCTGTGAGTGGGATTCTTGCCTGAATCACGTGTAGTTGTGTAGAGAGTAGAGCCGTGATCTATCCAGACTAGAGTCATCCAGGAAAGCAAGCATTTGTAGCAAAAAGTTTCAGCTCATGTAGCCCTTTTTCCTTTTCCTGATTTTACTCATGTTAAGTTTTAGCAGCAGCACACAGAAAATTCAGAAAATTCTCTAGATTCAGGATCCATGCATAGATGACTTTGCTAGCTTTGTTCATAATGAAGCTCAAAATCTGCAGGAAAAAAAATGCAGATTTCTATAGTTTTCTTTCAAAACAAGCATAGCATCTTCAAGGACCACAGTTTTGACCCAGCACAGTATGTACAATCCTGAGCTGAAAAGATGTAATCTAAAGACAAAAAGAATGATCCACCTCTGTACAGAAGTTTCTTGTCTATCCCTATTCAAAGCACATTGGTGGCCATCTCTGACCTAAGATCAAGTAATTCCTATACTCCTCCTAAGCTGAATTCATTCTGTTGCCCCTCATTTTCTGTGGACCTGTAGCTATGGCTGACAAAGACTGGGATTCTTCTCCAGGAAGCTAAGTTTGATGATTTCCAGCAAGGTCCCTTGTGGGCATTTTTCAAGCAGAGTTGATTTAAAAACAACTGCAATCATGAAAATTAGAAATTGTGACTGCCAACTGTTTAAATTGAGAGAAGCCCTCTCCACTTGAGAGAACCTGAACAAAGACCATATGTAAGTCCTTAGCATTGACTGGCAAAAACACCAGTCGTTTTTTTGAGTGTTTTCCAGTTTCGCCTAAGATAGACTACATAAGTTCTCAGAGTCTGTGGGAATCTTGTGAATCTTTACAGTTCGGTTCATCAAATACCAACCTTTTCAACTTCAAAGTTTTGTTATTTAAAGCAGCTTTTGCAAGCGACAATCATACAATTCTTCACTCTTCTCTTGTCATCTATGTTACCATGTATCTTTTGAAGACTAGAATAGATTTCTACTGATTGATTTAGCTCTGCTCAAAAGATAGGGCTGATAAATTGAACCTTCACTCCTACTACCTGTTACTATGTTTTATTAGTTTTAAAATGAGGTGGTATTTTTCCTTCTGAAAGAACTTAAGATTTGTTTTTATTGCAAAGAGGATCTAGTTAAGTAGAACAAAGTCTTTTTACAAAACTATACAAATTGTTAGTTACTCTGAACAAAAGATTCACAACAGCAGCATAAATATTTCCTCATAATTTGATGTAGGGTTTGTTAAAAAAAAAGAAGAGCCATATTCATAGCTCATGTGTTTAAAGTGTTTGTTTGGAATCTGCATCCAAATCTCATCTCATCTCTCTTCCTTCTGTGATTTTCAAGTTTTCAGGCAGGCAAGCAGGCAGGCAACACCTGAGAATTCAGTTCTGCCCTGTTCTGGAGAAACTGAGGAGTTTTACTTAACTTATGCATGTTTTAGACTGCTATTAAGAGCTCTGATCAGCACATTAGGGAAGTAGGGTTTTTTCGCCTTTCTCCCAAAACATGTTTGTACAGATGAGCTGAGGCTGAATTTGCATTTAAACTAAACTTCTTTAGCAAGTGATTTTCTTGAATGTAACTCTTTCCAAATGTTTCCACAGCAATTTTTTTTTTAAGGTGCCTATAATGTTGTTACTAGGCAGGTGGTTTATTATTCACATTAGGAATAAAAATTTTAAAAAGAGTTTTGACTGAATGCTCTAATGGAGCTTTTTGTGAATGAGAATTGGGTATGACATTGTTGAAAGAGCTACTAGGCATTCTCAGTTCCTCAAAGCAGGGAGCATTTTTCTCTGGTTTTTTGGTAAGTGTGTCTGCTGTACAGAAATGTCTGATGTGTATTGAAAAAATTTCATGTGATCACCTAGTTGAGTATGACATATGTTCATACAACATACGTGTTGAATACTCCCTTAGCTAGTTTTGACAGTTAAAAAAAAACATGTTTTAAGGAATCTTTTTCCTCTCTTGCAGTGCAATAATCTTCAGTGCGTATTAGCCTTTGTTCTGTATCATGAAAGCTTATCTTCTCAGCAAAGGAGGCTTCAGGTTCTCTCTTACTGGTAAAGCAGTTTAGCTCTATGCCAAACTGGAAAATTTCACCCTTCCCCAGGGGTAAATAAAATTCCTACAAGCAAGAGTTCAAGTTGAGCAAGTTCTTCACTAGTTACTCTTTCCATGAGTCACATGCTTCTTTTCTGCAGAATCTGTCCAGCTCCTTGTCTCAGCGATATAAGATCAGCATAGCCCAAATTATCCTTAATAGCTGAAAAGAATACTAATCTCTAATGCTAACAAAAATAAAAGCCCTCTGTAGTTACAAACCAAACTTTTTGCCTCCTTCTGCAGTTCTCTTCATTTTCCCATTCCTCTTGCTGTTTTCTTAGATCTGGCTCTCTAATCAAAACAACATGCTTACCTTTTAGGTTTCTCGTATTGATTATTTCTAAAGCAGCCACCAGTCTTCCTAATGTTTTTCAGTCAGTGAGATGCTCTTCTTTACTTGTACTATCTGATTGTGTCTGCATTAGGAAATTACGTTGTTCACATGTGATCATTCCTCGCAGCACTCCAGTGTATAAGGCTTAGACTGAAATCAGCAGGCGTGTGGCAGTGGACGCAGAGCGTGGGTTCAAGGGCTAGCACCACCTGTTACAGTCCACTTCTAACTTGCAATGAGATTCTTATCTTGGGAAAAGCTAATGCTCTTTGAGTATACTGGCTGAGATCCTGTATTCAATTAATCTTGCACAGTGTCTTAACTATTCTATACAACCATTGTCTCCACAGGGTAATTCCAGCAAGAACAATAAATAAGAAAATGTTGTTACGTTTGTGACTTAATAAAACAGAAGTAGTGTCTCAGAGGACAAAGTATTTTGTCCAAACAGTGAAGTACAGTAGAGTGATTAGCATCTTCCACAGCTAGGTGTTACGTATGGTCCATGGCAAACCTTTCTTCAAGAGTTAGAAAATAATGTCTTCAAAAGAACAATGAATGCTTAAGCTGCGGATGTGGGTGAGAAGCTGTGAGTTCTTGTCACCCATAGTGCTGATTTCACTTCTTACCAGCCCATCTGAAATATTGTGCACAGCAAGCAGAGTGGTCCCGAGGGGGAGCTCTGATTTTTATTGGGTATTACGGTGATACGTGCGCAAAGGTCTGTGTATTGTCCAAGAGGATCTTGTCATAGACAATAATCCCACTGAAGCACTTGGAATGTTTTCACAGTTTCATTTTCCAGGATATCTCCAGAAGTGTAACTGATGATGTCTAGGCATTGTGGAAGATGAATTATATTCTCCTGACCTTCAGTAGGAGGTTAAGCCACTAGGTAACCTGTTGGATCCAAAAGGAGTTACACTAATATTTTGGCTGCCTAAACATGTAATTTAAAG
The DNA here is from genome assembly GCA_013400335.1 of Eurystomus gularis. Lineage (NCBI taxonomy): Eukaryota > Metazoa > Chordata > Aves > Coraciiformes > Coraciidae > Eurystomus > Eurystomus gularis. The sequence continues at coordinate 33,694 of VZZY01000007.1, forward strand.
ATGCTTAGAGCCACAGGTTTATGAGTATACTGGAGTAACACGAACTATAGCATGAAAGACTTTCAACTGCAGGCAATTAATTATTCTTTATTTATCTGTATTTGTTTTACTAATTTTCTTTTTTCTACCTACACGTTTTATGGTATACAAGAATAAACATCATTAGGATTTATATATAACAAATGCCAGTGTACTTAGAGGAAAAAATCCAAGCCCCATAACAGGGTTTTGCTTTATTTAAAAAGTACAATGGCATGAAAAAAATGAGCACAAGGTTTAGGTTCCCTTTTATCACTTTAGAGTGTTGTCTGGTTTTTCCAAACCATATACACACATATATATAACCTGGAGATATTAAAGCACTTGTTTAAACATGCGCATGCCCACAGTACTGTAGGTTACAGAGACTCTGGGTTGGCATCATGTTCTGACACAGAAATTTAGGGTTGCACCACATGTACTGAACAATCGGTCTAATGTTTGAAATACAATGGCCACACTGTTTTGTTTCCAAGTTCTTTAGGAAAAATCAGTACACTTTTTTTTGGTACGATATTACCTCTCTAGGTACTGTAGAAAAGTATTAAGTATACTATTTCTTAATATAGCTGTTACTTACAATACTGTAAAAAAAACCCACTTCAAGTTAAAGCTTAGTCAGAACTTACTCACCAGCACCTGGGGCCAAAACTCTGAAATTCCGTGGAAATGCTGTGGTAGCCTGTGGATTCAAAAGCTGCAGGTGGAACACTAAAACGCAAACAAACAAATAACAGGTTTTAAAAAAAAAATCTCCAAGTTACATATACCAGTTTCATACCAAGTCAACCAAACACTTTGTTTTATGAGGTGTTACAGAGTCACAGGAAAAAGGGTTGTATCAAAAAGTAAAAGTGCAAGGTAGGGGAGAAAAGAAACCCACATTTGTCCCTGTTAGAAGACAATTCCCTGCAGTGGCTACAATTGCAACATATGCTATATAACCGCACACATTCTGGTGCTCCTCAGCTCAGAGAAGTTCACTCAGAAACCCCCAAAGGTTTTCCCAGCTTAGACTCACAGGTTTTCTTTCCATAATACTGCAGGGATCACAGTCCAGCCACCTCTGCATGTGGCCACTCCTCAGTGAGTGGTTGAGAGACAGAAAGGTTGTGGTGATGTTCATTCTAAGCTTATTTCTTTATGGGAAGTCATCCCTATGCTTTCCTGGTGTCCAAAACTGACCTTGCCATCTCAACTCAAGGAAAGGACCTGTGTGGAGCGATTTCACTGAGCACAGAGCTGCCAGTAGTATGAGAGGATGTACTAGCCTGTCAGGAAATCTCTCTGCATGGCTCTAAGAGGAGAAGACAGCTCAGCTGTTCAAAATGTCAATTTTTTGGAAAGAGACATCAAAAAATGTGAGCCAAAAAGTGATCTTTGTAGCCTGGCAGAAGCTCCATGGTCTCTGCTGCATTTGACTCAGCTAGACAGAAGCCTTTGATAGAGTTACGGGAATGCTACAGGAATTATTTTTTCCTTCCACTTTAGTAGTTCTCAGCAAAAGCTTCAGCTGTCCGGGTTTAAACTGAGGCTGCTGTGGCTCACTGTCTGACATAGGTTCATTTCTAGTGTTGTCTAGTTCTATTAAGCAGCTAATAATACTCACACCTTTGCAACACTTGTCATTTATAGACTTCAGCACACTTACACAGCTGCAGCCCAGTTTTACACACAGGAAAAGTCAAGGAAGGCAAGTGAGATCGACACTGGGCTTTCTAACGCATGCTGCCATTTGGGTGGCAAGAGGCTGACGGATATTACTTGGTTTTTTCCTCTGGTGTGCTGGAAAAGGGTTTAATTAGCCACAGCAGATTTCAAGAGTGCAGCCATTTACAGGGTTGAAGGCCCCGCAGGGTTCCCACACACCCCGCAGGCACAGCTGGTTGTGCTCTGGGCATGGGGGCTCAGGCCAAAGTGTGGCAGCACCCTCCTGCTGCAGCCCCGGGGCACAGGACACCCGCTACACCCAAACACAGCCTGCTCCCACCTTGCAACGATAAGCAGAAATAGAGAGGAGGGAGACAGGCAGCCTCGGAAAGGTCGAGGCGTCGGGTTAGAGGGAAGGCGAAGGGGAGACGGAGACGGTGTAAGGAGGAGACACTGCAGAAAATTCCAGGACAGTGAAGGAAAATGTATTCAGGGAAGGAGGAGAGGGGACACACACTCTACTTTGCACACTCAAATTCTGATCCAGCAAAAAACCCAAGCATCACTTAAGTGCCCTTTGAATTTGCGGAGCTGGAATACAAATGAGGTGTAGTGTGCAACTGCACCTGGCAAGATGTGAATTAAGAGTGTGCAGGCAGATTTAAGCCTGGAGTTCTCTATTTTGAGTGCCTGAGTTTTGTAGTCCTAACGTTTTTCCACACAGACTTCTGTCCATGATCCTGCCCTGTACTGGATTCATAGTCACAGTTTCATAGTCCAGTTCTGACTGCTATGCCCAGGTAAATGAAAGCTTAACAGAACAAGGAGCTGAGCCCCCGTCATTACACAACAACAAAATGGACCATAAGGCAAGTTCCCAGGGTTAGAGACCGGCCAACAGCACAGTCCTCGTTGTGAGAAGCAGCTCCATCATCCATGATGCAGGGGTATAGGTATATCAAACTTCAGTTTCATAGCCTGTAGAGTTTTTGCCCCACTACTTCTTTGTAAGATTGACACCCTCTTTTAGTCTCCAGCCTCCACTTATCCACCACCACTTTAGATCAAATCCCATCTTTCTGAGAATTTTCTTTCCATCTTGGCAAAGTTTGGGACTTTTCCTGAGTAGATAACAGGTATGTTGAGTTAACTGCAAGTCTATTGGCACTTCACCTATGGATTAATAACAACAGCTACATTAACACAGGACTCTGTATTAGAAGATCCCAGTTCTACATGTAAAAGGAAGACTATATATCCAGTGTACTTCCTAACACCTTGCAATAAAACATTAATTTCCTTTACAGAGGCCTAAGACAACGTTCTTGACTTAAACCACTAATGAACATCTCATGTCTAAGACTTATTAGCAGACTAACATATTTATCAGTTAAATAACTAAGCTTTAGCCCTAAGAAAAGATTTAAATAACATGGAATTAAGGATTAAATAAGTAGAGACATTAGAGACAACACACTTAAGTAACTTTCTGGAAAACACCAAATAACAGGGAGTTTATCTGACAGTGAGGCTTATCAGCTTAAAAAAACATGAAATATTGGGAAGCATACAGTTACTTAATTTATCTCGTCATGGCTCATGAGTTGAACAAGAAATACACACTGGGCACCTCTGTTGGATAAAAAATATTTTTAATGTACTTTAAGTTTTAAGGCATTTGTACATTTACCAGTTAGATTGCTAGGTCAAAAAAAAAATATCAACAGTGAACAGAAGTACATTCTAAGAATAGGCTGTCAATTTTTATAGCATATACATCTAAATACTCAGAAAACACATAATCTTACTCTTTCTAAAACAGTTTAAAGAAAGTCACCAGCAGCTGCTTGATTCTGATTTCCTTTCAAAATTAGATGACTAATTTAGGTGCAACTAGAAGGTAAATTTGGCCATCCCGGTTTAATTCTCAGTCTTTGTATAATGTTGTTTCCTATTTTGTAACAATTCACTATTCACAAAGAAATTCTGAGCTGCCAGAAAGCTGTGCCGTCAAACAGCTGGCACAGCCGATCAAAAACAGGATTTTCATTTTAAAGTTAATATTGCCATTCATAGCTGTGGGTTGTGTGTGGCTCTAACCCAGTTGTTCAGAGTAACAAGGGAGCTAAGGCATCTTTTGCCCTTTCGGACCTTGCTGCGCTGCTTCTGCAGCGCTCCCTTACTTTGGGAAATGCAGGGAGGGCACAGGCTGCCAGCTGGGGGATGGATACCCCTGGGAACTGGTGGGCAGAGGTATCAGTTCCCTTGAAGCTCCTGCCCACTCAGCCACGTGGGCACAGACTAGGACAGAAACACAGTGTGGGGTGAGGAAGCTGGGGGCTGCAGCCCGGCTTTGCTGTCCCTCCTCCTGCTGCATGAGGGAACACCCCAAGCTGGAGCAGGCCCCTCCAAGGGCTCCCCTCCTCACAAGAGCTACTCCCTCCTGGAGACAGAACACTCGGATTAACCCGCTATAAGCAGAAAGAAAATTTCTGCCTAGTAGGTGGGAAGGGGAAAACCAAAACCAGACACCTCCACCGCTTTGAATCTTTGGTCATGTTTGAGTGAATGAACGTAAACAAATGTGCTGTGATACCTCTGTGTGCGTGGGAAAGCAGGCAGAAGGCAGGGCTGGAATATGCACACGGGAGGTACGCACAAAACCCTAAAAATAAGAGGCTATAAATGTACTGCAGAGTCAAAAGTAAGTGAAATGTTTTCAGAAAATCCTGAAGGGAAGAGTGGAAGAAAAGCAGACCAGCCCTCTGGGAACTATGCTTTCCTAAGTCATAAAACCCTCTGTTTTGCCGTCTGGAAAAGTTGTCTACAATGCTCAGCACAATATGTTTTTATTTTCAGTCTTTTACACCAAAGAATGATGAAAAAAAAAATCAGTGTCAACTGCTGTGAGTGGGCAAAAGTACCATCTTGTAGCTGAGAGAGAGGTATGTTCTTAAAAGCTGGAATTTGAGACATGAAAGTGAAATTGTTGAACAATGTTAACAAGTAAACTTAGTATTTCAGAAACATGTTTGTGTCCTTAACTAAAACACGTTTTCCAAATCGCTTTAGTCTTTTATGCCATTTGTAAAAAACATTTAATGTTCTTTGCTTACAAAATTCACAGAAATTCAGAATCGCAAAAAGTTTTGAAAAATGGATACGGCAAATGTATTGTTAATAAACCAAAAAGATATATTTTATTGGATGAAATTGCTTGAAAACAAGCCCAGCTTCTAAAATGGAAAGGAAGATACATTTTTTTCTTCCTTTTCTGAAAGCATCTGACTGTGCAGGAATGCTTTGTTGAAAATTTAAAGATGGACAAATAATCAAAAACTTGGTGGAGCATGGAGCAACAGACTGTATTAATTAAACCACAATTATTTTTGTGGCACTATTTGGTTTTGCATGGTCGTGCAGTATATTCATGTATATTGTATCTAATCCCGCTATCAGCAGATAGACAAAACTCCAGACATCAGGAACTTGGTTTGGCCAAGTCAAGCATAGTGACTTATTTCAGATGCTGATATCTGTTTCTTAAAAAGAAGCATTGTTACTTTTTCCTGTGTATTCTATAGCTGTACTGACTGAGGCTCAGATCGCGCGGGTGTGCTCAAGGGAAACCTTCAGACAACACCCAGATATTGCAGAAATTTATAAAGCTGTTAATGAGCCTTTGCCTGGGTGTGTTGCTGTATCTACAGATGAACTGGGTCAGATACTGAAGCTCCTGGGCACCGTCCCAGCTGCCCACTGTTGCTTTTCTTTTTTCCCCTGCCAGAGTTTACCCACCCCTGAGATCTGCCTCTGTCACTGCATGCTTAGACTGACACTTGTGAAATGCTCACAGAATCACAGAATGGCAGGGGTTGGAAGGGATGTCTAGAGATCATCGAGTCCAACCCCCCTGCCAAAGCAGGTTCACCTAGGGCAGGTCACACAGGACAGTGATGCAGTTGTCATTGTCATGATTGCTTTATCATTGATACCTCTCAACAGGTACTTCACAGGTAAGAATCCATCTGTATCTCTCAGGTTTTTTGCGGGTGGCAACCAAAGCAGAGCAAGCTTGGTCAGTGGGCTTGCTGATGCCTAAATCCCACCAGTGTGGCTAAGGCTGCTGTAGAGTCCCAAGTTGATAGCAGCAGAAGGTCATCAGAGACAGTTCTTGCCTTGAGGGGCTGGTGAGCTTCTCTGGGCACGTAAGACCCTCTTGAGCAGCCCTCCTGAGAAATGGAAAGCTCTGCTCTAGTTCGCTGGGCTAGTCCTTGTTCTCAGACTCTGCTGTGCCATAAAGTCAGACTCCCTCAGATGCCAAGCAAAGGCAATATTTTAGTCTCAGTTTGGCACACCACAGGATAGGTGTCAAGGAACAGATAGGGTTTCCCTGCATTAACATGTGTGGCGGGGTTCCCCAGAAATCTAACAAACTGTAAGCAGGGGCCGAGGTGATAAGAGGCCAGGGAGTTTTGGCAGCCTGCCACCGCAAGCCAGTCTTTGCTGTGTGCATGTCATGGGCAGATCCTGTGCAAAGGTCATAGCAAGCTAAACATTACAAATCCTAAAAGGTCCTTGCACAATTAACATTTAAAAAATAATATATATTATATAGACTGCTGTGTTTTAAAGAGGCCAGGAACAGGAGAAGGTAGCCTGCAGCCAGGAATGTGCTAATTAAAGTGTACAATAGAAATATTAACCAAGTGACCTTAGGGGTGGGAAGGAGGCAGGAGGAAGAGGGAAGACATGACATAATCCCCTTAGCACCATATTACATTCCAGTGCCCTGAAAATAGGGGCAGACAGGCAGGAAGAGAGCAGTCCTGCCATCCTGGCTGGGAAAAGACATCTCCACTGAGGCAGCAGTTCTGCCTGGGCCTAAAAGCCCCACATAATGTCTCCGAGCACCCACAAGCACACGTCATGCCTGAGGTACACATCACACAGTGGCCTGCAGCTTCATGAGCCCGTGGAGACCCTGGAGAGGATGCTTACCAAATATAGTTTTAATAGTGGGTTTTGTTTTACTTTTTCTGCCTTTGTATTACAGATCGATGGTTTGAAGTAAGCCTCTTCTTTTAGCTTCAGTTTAAGGGAAAATCTGACTGGAAGTAACCTCACACAATAAAGCACTCTGTTCCTGCAAGCACAGCAACATTTAAAGCTTTTCCTGTAACCATCATCCCTATCTGTATTTTTCAGGATCCTGTAATGATAATACAGTCAGCCTCCTCTTAGTCACACAGGCTGTTTGGGAGATGGTATCTCTGGGACTGAGGTGGGGGAGCATCTGCCAGCAGACTCTTTAGCCAGGAAAATCCTCTGGCACACAGGGTGACCCAGGAGCCTGCCAAGTCAGAGCACTACGAGGGAGTTTGTAATGAAGCAATGAAGCCTGCGCATGCTTTGCCTCTTTTCTTGCTGCTACAGAGGAGCATCCTTACATTATGGGCCCAGCTTCTGGCTTGTTTTGTTTAGATCTACTAGCTCATCTTCCTTTCCTGTCCTGAGCAGATCTTGCAGGCAAACTGGGCTCTTCCTGTTGAATAACCCTGTTTGTCTCTAGCCCCTCTTCCTCAGCACCACCCTTGTGTGTGGCTGTGAAATTCCTCACTTAGGTCTTTCTGTCCCTTGATAATGACCTGATGTCTTTATCAGCCTCTGATGTTCAGGCTGCTGGGCAAACCGAACACAGCAGCTTGGAGCTGAATTTCCCTGGCAAGAGCCTGGGGAGCTGCCAGCAGTAGTTAACGAGGAAGAAGGATGGAGAATCTTAGCCAGATTCTGTCACATGAATATACCATCTTACAGTAATGAGGGACCTCACAGCAGCTTGGACATACATGCACACCCACCCACAACTTGCTTGCATACTGTATTTTTTTTAGCATGGGTTTCCTGATCTTTTGATCAGCAGTTTGGAGCAGCAGTCAGTATCAGCAGTGGGATGAATAGGGTAGTCCTATTCAACTTTAATTTGTAGCTTGCACCGGGGATAGTAGTCAAATATCAGCTCTTACTATTATAACTATATAAACTTTCTTGCATGCAAGCACCCAGTCAAAGGAATGCATGCCCATACCAAAAGTTCTTTCAATACCTTTGCTGGCATCTGTTGTATATTGCCTGAACAAAGAAAGAGAATGGGTCTTTTCAGCCATTTAGCAATTCATACCTAAGGTCTTTGTTTCTGGGGCACAGGAATGAAGCTGGTCCCCAGGGAAAAAAAAAAAAGGGTTAAAAAGACCTCAGTGTAATCTTGTTTCCCTTCATGATTAACTGCAGCTAGGAAAAAAAAAGGGATCTCTTTCATGAGCTTTAGGTCGCTGGAAACATACTGGAGTCATGCTGCTTTGTCAGCTGAACAGTAGCTCCCGATGTGACACACTGCTAAGAGACAATGCTGCTCTTGGATACACAAGCACATACCCAAGGGTATATCAAGTAAGATCGTTATCATATGTCTGCATGCACAGTCCTGAGCAACTACTGCCAGAATATTGTCCAGGCTTAGTGCCTGCAGTTCAAAACGGATGCTAATAAATTATAGAAAGTTCAGAGAAAAGCCACAACAGTGATTAACATGAACATGACCGATCTTCCATAAGCCCGGTACCAAAATCTTCGTTTAATCAAAAGCCAGGAAAACAGAACTCTAGGATTAATAAGTAGGAGATAGTATTGATCCCCCAGGAGTCCCACCACTCACTACATGAAAGATGAGACAAGGCCATGATAGAAGATCATAGAGTCATAGAATGCATTGGGTTGGAAGGGACCTTCTAAGGTCATCTAGTCCAACCGCCCTGCAGTCAGCAGGAACATCTCTTACTAGATCAGGTTGCTCAGAGCCCCATCAAGATGGGCTGGAGACTCACCTTCTTCTGTAATGATGCCATGGTCCCGATGTGAGATCGCACCTTATCTGCTTGCATTTCATGTAGTTCAAGTGCTGCTGGTTAGTCGCCTGGAAAATAAATGTCATATATGAGAAAGACCATTAATTCAGACTACTTAGCTCCTCAGAAAGGAGGTTAAGGACTGAAATGTTCAGAGACTGATACAGGAGTAGCAAGACTTCAATAACAACTGTTCAATTCACCAAAGGAAAACTAATCTGAAGGTTGCTTAGGAATAGTATCCTCATTTCTTAAGGTGAAAAAAACCTCTTTTTGAATGTAATCCAGCATTTGGCATTTTGAAAAAGAAAGTTCAAAGCAGCCGTAAACTCTTCTTCTTCCCTCTTAAAGCCATTCTCCTTTGCACTACTCCATGCACAAGTATTGCTTATTCAAATGGTGAATGGCTGTAGTTGCGTAAATGAAAGAAAGGTCATTAAAAAGTATTCTTTTTTTTTTGCTATGTTGAAAAGAACAAATAAAAATCCTCATACCCATTTCTAGCTTTCTACTTTGGAAATGTCTATTTATGACATAGGAATTCATAATCTTGAATAAAAAAAAATATACCCTGAACTCTAAGCAGTCCAGCTACTCTGGCAGCTCGCTCTTCTCTGATAGTGACATGTAGCTCTCAGCAGTGTACACTGACCAGCAAATTGTGCAGGGTCTTCAGACTCACTACAGACAAAAACAACATTCAAAACCCTTTGGCCAGGATGACCCCTGCTAGCAGAGTTTTAAGACTTCTCAGTGTCTTATGGCGCTGAGCCATTTTTTTGCAGTTCACAGGTCTGCAGAAGAGCTACTAGGAGACGAAGAAAAGCAGGGGACTCTTGGAAACCAACACTCTCAATTAGAGACCCTTAAATAACATTGAATGTATTTTTATGAAACATCACAATCCCGCTTTCTCGGCTTCCTTAAGAAAAGGCTAATAAGAATCACATGACAACGATGAGCACTTCAGCAGCCATTATTGTGGCTAGTGGGGTTTTAAAACAACAACAGAATTATTGTACCTTCTTATTAAATCCTCTTTGTCACCATTGATAGAATTGATCGAGTGCTCTTCAGCAAATAAACACATTGGTGAATTACTCTTTTTCTTGGTCAGCTGTTGTGTTGACAGGACTCTTTTATCCTTTGAGTGGCAGATGGTATGTGTTGCTGCTAGGAGGCAACAGACAGAAAGTCAAGTTGAGGGCTTAGGGGACAGACTAAGAAATGCCAGCAGAAGCTTGTGCAATGTGTGAGAATGAGCCAGATTCAGAGGGGAAGTACAAGCCCTGGCTAGTGACTGGTTTTGGACAGCCATTTGGATTATCTTCCTGATGACATGGCTGATAGTTGCCTTTGAAGATGCCATAGTGGTTTCAAACATTGTTTAGCTTTCCCAGCAGTGTCAGAAACCATCTCAGCCTCCAGGAAGTCAGATGGTGTTTAAAATAACTTGCCAGAGAGGACAACACCAAACATCCTCACAATGGCAAAGGGAAATGCCACTTTTTTACATGCAAACATAATAGAGGAAAAGGAAAAGCGATTAGGAGAGTCTTCCTCTAAATTTAAGAGTTGCAAATCATAATCCTCTATGTGAGTCCAAATGGTTTTGTTATCATGAGCCAAACTCTACCAAATTAAAAGGGAGCCATAGAAACCAGTAAATCAAACTACACTTGCTTTCTGTACCTCAATATGGCACATCCAGTATCCCCGTGATCAAAGAACAGCCTGTGACATTAGCAGGTATTTTGTCTCAGCAGTAAGAGAGAGTTGTTCCCTATTTCTCTGTCCTGCCTCCAGCAGCAGGCCCACTCCTGGCACCTCAAGTGTCATCCCAGCTCCTGCACCAGCCGGGCAGGGAGAATTGCGGCAATGAATTTTGCAGCTACTCTCTGTGTGCGCCCGTCAGTGTCACCAGCCACATTCTTGGGACCGGACACGTTCTGGAACACTTCTCACACATTTTTCTTCTCCTGTTTTTTGCTCATTCCCGTGGTTTTCTTAGAAAAATGAACTAGCTATGGTCATGTGACTTTAAAACGTGAAGCAGACATTTTGGCCCCTCCGCAAAACGGTTTCACAGTGAAATCCCATAGAAACGTAGAGATGTTGTTTTGACCACCAGAGGGGGCCTGCATTGTTCCAGATTCATAGTAAAGCCAAAAAATCATGGTTTAGGAGAGGAAGAAAACGGCATGTATTTGTTACGAGGGTAGCACCTACAGGCACTGAGCAACGATCAGCTGATTGCAACACACCTGTGAGATGAAGAGAAAACCAGTTTACCTGGGCTGAGCAAGGAGTGCTGCCTGGTACCCACTCCATCAGCTGTGCCCAGACGGTATCCCACAGAGGAAATTCTTGAGGAATAATACGAGTTTTTCTGTGAATCTGTATGTAAAATGAGATCATTTTGACTGTTGTATCGAGCCACTGCCTCCCCCGTGTTCATTTCAGGAAAAGCCATGCTGTAGATGCAAGGCAAGTTTTCAAAACTTACCAAATGGCATCATATTACCATCTCTGGTTTACTTTCAAATGTGACATTTTTCAATCATCAATTTTTCATCAGCATTTTGCATAGATCTAAGACAGGGTTAGTCACCCCAGCTACCATTCAAATAATACACTTTGGAAATACTGTTTCCAGTTAATACTTCTAATTATAGGGAGAAATCCTGGCGCAAAATTTAACATGTAGGAGTGGAAAAGCTTAAAGAAAAAATAGCGTGGGGGTTTTTTTTCCCCGCTAAGAAAATTAACTAATATACAAATCAGAAAAGTCACTTTTTATCAATCTCTACTTAATCATTGTACTGTAAATCTCAAAAACACTTGTTTTTCCTTTGCCTGCACTTTGCTTTTTTTATCAGTGTACAATGAATGCAAAGCACGTGTAATATCATACCCCATGCTTGTGCTCTAAAGCAACTTTCGACAAGCATCCATATGTAATCATATAAATAACAAGGCAGCAGAATTTCTAATCCAGCATTTAATGTGAAAAACCCTGTTCACGTTCTGTGACCCTTACAGTAGGCCATCTATACAAAACAAGGGCATTAACACCACCATATAGAATTAAAAAAGATAGGAAGTTACTGCTGCTTGAATAGCATTTGACAATCTTGCATGTTCTTGCTTGGAACCATCGCACAAAGAAAACAAATTTTCCAGCTGAAAGCCTCATTCCTAGAGTCACCCAGTAGTACATAAATAGGACCACTTAGGCACACAGCATTTGTCCCCCACCCTTATTCATCTATTTGTAGCACATACGAGACCTTGTGGGTGGCCTGACATGGTCCTCATTCAATTTTATTTAATTACTCACTTGATTTCACTTGAAAGAACTATTAAGATGGCATCTTAATTGCTCAGTGTTATCCAGTATCTCTTTCAAAGCCCATAAACTGTCAAGGATTAAAAATGATGTCACTTTTCTGAATTCCCTATTGAGAGGGGAAAAAAAAACCCCAACAAACCAATAAAGATCTCAATCCAAGCTAAAAGATATACATAAACACATCAAAATACACAGCCCTTGAGGAGGGTGCCAAGTCTCCTCCTTCCCCTATGCTGCATTTCTGCTGTGAGCAGGATTTGGGGAAAACAGATGATAGGTGAAGCACTACAGCCATAAAGGTTTAGGCAGGAGGGGAAGTCATGTTTGGGATCCTCAGATCCTGGAAGATGGATGTTCACAACCACACCCCACACCACCCCCCAAACACACAGGAACTGCCATCCGGGCCAGATGAAAGGTCCATCCAGCCCAATATCCTGCCTTTGCAGCAGACAGAGGCAGATGCTTAGGAAAAGAATATAAGAACAGGGTGTGTGCAGACCGATGCCCTCTCTGCCTCCCCCTGAAATATCCTCCCTGTTTCCGACAATCAGCAGTTTAGGGATTTCCTGAGCCAGATGTTGCATCTGGACCATTGCTTTTAATAGCCAAATAGAAATTGAGATCCCTTTCTACCACAAGAAAGACACAGGGGCTCGGCTGTAACTGCGGTCTGCCTAATGCAGCGGCAGCCACTCCGAGTGTCTTTACTGCCTCTCTGAATTCATAGAAGGTTTCTTCCTGTTTCTGATCTTCACATATAAAAATGCCATAATTTCAAGATTAGCACTAAGGAGAATTAATAGCCATCGGACTTTATAAAGCTGGATTATGCCGTCAGTAGTCTTATTAGGCAATCTATTAGTCGCGTGGAAAGCCCTGTTTTTACATGCACAAACACACCTTTGTCTGCAAGCAGATGTTAACTGCAAGGCATATGGTATCTACCCCTTAAACATCTCACATAGCTGAAAAGTTTGGTTAGATCTTTGATTTAAATGCACTTCAGTCTGGCAGAAAAATGAATGGAAAAAAAAAGAAAAAAAAAAGGAAAAAAAAGGTTAGTGTTGGTGTAGAAGCATAGGGCATTAGTGTAGTTGGCCATAACTTCCCTTGAAGTGCTGCATATTTCTTGTGCAGCAGACTTCCCATATGTGGCTATAAGGACCAGCTCTCATGGATCCAGAAATGAGATTAATTTTTACCTTTGGAGAAGGGAGGAAGTGAAAAGAGAATACTTTCCTCAGGAAATCAGATTTTCCTGTGCTTGATCTCCATGCATAGCTTTGAGTTTTCTTTGTCTTATTAACTGATTTGAAAGAAAAACAGTCTTTTATTTCTGCTTTAAATAAAATAATCTCCTCTTCTCCTCCAGATCAATGCCACCCACTTGCTTTTTTTTTTTTAATTTTTATTTTTATGGATTGAACTCAAAAATAACTGAACTCTAAAACCTGGCATGCAAATAGTTCTAATCTTAGTGTACACACATGTTCGAGCTTGAAAACAAACTGAGTAAGATAAAAATAAAGGTGTCGGCAATTCTGAATATGGCTGCTTGGCATCTGCTAAGACCTTTAGAATGCCCTGATTAAACTCCTCCACATTATGTGACTTAGGACACATACGTGTGCCTGTTCTGGATGCTCAGAAGGCTCTGCAGAGGCAGCAAACAATGAGGGAGAGAGATGCCTCACAGTTATCACAGCAGAAGCTTGTGGATGGTGAGAGAAAAGGAAGAAGAAATTGCCTAAACACAGGCACACTGAAGAGTGTTTTCTTTCAAGAACCGCAGCTCCCAAATATTGTTGTTGCATTCTGCTACTTTAAGCTCTGCAGTTATTAAGTACTTGACTCTAAGCAGTTCCAGTCCACCAGTTACTCAGTGTATCACAGCATACATTGAACTGGCCATACTACATTCCATTCCAGTGAAACAAAAGCATCACTGGTTAATTTTGTGACAATCTATCTCCTGATTAGAGTGTTTAGGTACATGTTCACCTTCAAGGAAGAAGGATACCACTCATGTAACCAAGCAGTTTGCTTAGCTGGAGTTTTACTTAGTTTGGAGTTTACCTACTCCAAAACCTAAAAGACATAAACCCTAAAGCCTGAGCACTGGAGTTCCCAGCACCTTTAAGCTGCCCAAGAAAGACTCAAAATTGAGACACACCCCAAGATCAAGGTCAGACTTCCCATTATGTAGTGATGTACAGGTCTTTTCTATTTCTCCCTTTCTCTCTTAGGAGCCTTTAGAGAAGTTGAACACCATCAACCAGCTGGGGTCCTCTCAAAATGCGTCCCGTCTCACGGAGGGTTGCAGGCAGTGGAAGTAATGCTCACTTTCCTTCAATCCCCGGACTTCTTTTGCCCTTCTGCCCAAACCTCTCTGCACTCCACTGTGCCATCACTGCCATCCCCATGCAGCCATACAAGAGGGACAGAAGGAGAGAGTCTGTCTGCAGGGCTGAAAAGGGAAGACAAGGTAGCTGGAGAAACCAAAATAACCCCTTTCTGTAGACCCTCTTCAAGGACAGATGTAAGAGATAATCTTGCCCCTAACTTTTGGTAACTATATTACATTTAAAATACTATTAGTTAATCGTCATTTTGTCAGTAAGTTCTTTAAAATAATGAGAAAGCATCACTATGTAAAGATAAATTATCAGAGACTTCACACATTGATATGGAGAGTGAGGATTGCCAGAAATATCCACCAGCATGTCACAGCCAGTGACTTTTGTCAGAGAAAGCAGCACCGCTGCAGTGTGTTGCTGACAGATGGGGGTGTGCATCGCTCAGGGGAGTGTCCAGCCTGAGCCTTGCCATACCTGTGCTGGGCTTGACCATTAATTCACTGAAAAGAAGAGAATGGACAGTTCTGGGTACCAGTGAGGCATACACAGCTAAGTAAAACAGATACTGGCATCTTCAGGGCCCCTGATATGCAATAAGTCATCCATCTGAAAAGTCTTTTCTATCATGTGAGAAAGCTCACTTAAATAATCTCTGAATTTTCTGAGCATGAAGCACAGACAGCTTCTCAGAAAATGTTACACGCATAGAAAAATTTCAGAGTCTGTTTTAATCCTAAGTTGGATTTCTCATCAAGAAACAAAATACTGAGAGGCATTGCTAGTGGACCAAAACAAAATACACGTGGTTGTATTTGTGTGTCTATATAATACCTTAGAATCTGGCTTTTTCTCAGGCATGACTTAAAACCAGAAGCAATGGATCCGTTCCCTCTGTGCCTATGTATGTGTATACATGGACACACCTACATACAAGAACAGCAGTCCTAACACCTTATATCATTTTTAAAAGTCCTCCTATGGGAAAAGAATGCTGAAAGTGGCTTTCCCCATTTCATTAGTTAGAACTCAAATGGTTTCCAGTTATGAACATGGCAGAAACACTCTGTTTACACTTATTACTTACCTGATTTACATTCCATGTCAGTTAAAATTCAAGGAGCCCTTTAACTTTATATCCCCTACAGGCACATGCTGCCTGCAGACAGGCAGTCGCACACAGTCCTGCAAGCACCACTCTTGTCAAGCTTAAGAACTCAGTTTTACAAACTGCAGCAATGACAATTTGGTTCCAAGATGACAGTCCAGTAGTTGTAGTTGTAATGTAATTGGAAAGGTCAGTGGAAGCCACATATTTTCTCACTAAGAAATTTCTGATCACTTTAGGCCTATGCAAAATAAGAGGGGAAAAGCCCCTAATTAAAAACTTGCTTTGGAGTATTACACTAAAGATTTTTTCAAAACAGATTTTTTCCTGTTTCCTGCTTGCCAGATGTCAACAGGATTGCTGGTGCATTTGCACAGCTGATGGAGATCTTTGAGTGCAGAGTTTACAAGAGACATATAAAATGCATCTCCTAAGCTCAAACACAATTTATTATTTTTAACTACACCAAATAAAAGCAATAAAATTCCCTGCTCAGCACTTGAAGAATGAGTATTTGACAAGGAATGCAGCAGAACTGCCCTCAAATAACTTTGCCCTGACCCACCAAACACAAGGATAAAACAAATGAGATGGTTCTTCACTCCCCTCCTCCTTTCCTGAGAAGTCAGCATTCTCCACTGAAAATAAACCAGCGTCAGTAAGTGACAATTCTGGAATTCTCCCTGGGAGTTAAATCCTAGCTGAGACACTGAATCACTTCATGAGAATGTGTCTTGTTGCGAAACATTTGTATCAGGGTCCCACTGCACTGTCCTTGGGTGCATTCTCTTGTAAATAAAATAGATATTTTATTCCACTTGGGCACATCATAAAATTGCCACCAAATAATACTTCATGTGGCAGTTTTGTAATAATCAGAGACATGCCGGGTACATTAATCTAAATGTTAGTCCTAATCCTCCAGGCAAATATTAACGGATAGTAGCAATTTGTGTAGCCATTGGAGCATAAAAATGAACTTTTAAAAATATCTAATGCTTAAAACGCTAGCAAGCAAGCAAACAAACACAATAGTTTGCTTGTCAAGGCACAAACAACCTCCCCACAAAACATCTGAGAAAGAATGGAATGGCAAAAGTTTGGACAAATCCAGTTTAGTCACTGTGTGTGGGTCTCTGCCTGCACTAGAAAATCTTGATTCTTTCCTATTTTATACTGGCATGAGTACTGCTGCACTAAAGCAGCAAAAGAGGAAGCACTAACATGCATGAGAGGAGACAGATCTAGGAAACAGGAGAACATTACCTGTTTCCCTGCTACAGGACGGTAGATACTATAGCTCTCAGCAGATGCGTTAGAATAAAGCTAGCAAAAAGTGATTGCAGAGACAAGCACCAGATGTGTAAGTGACATTGCAGATGCGCACACAAAGCCAAGGTCCCTAAGTAAACAGGCCCATTTCCACTAGAAAAATAATGACAGTATGCTATGTGTGATACCTTACTTTGTAGGAGGCAAAGCCCTCCAACTTCAGTCCACAGGGCTATGATTCAAACTTGTCACCTGAACTTCTCCAAACTTCCACTGAAAAAGGAAGAACAGATTGTCTTGGAATCACTGAACAATTTTAATGTGTCCTTTTCTTTTCTAATTAAGTGGTTGAAAACAAACAAGCAGATTGACCCACACATACAACAGGACTACAATTTCCCCATATTTCACTGTGCTCTCCCTTTTCCCCACTTTCAGATGTTGAAACCAGAAAATTTGATGTTTCCTTTTTGGAAACTGAGAGCTTTCATGCCTGAGGGTAGCAGGAAAAGCTGCTGCCCACCTCCTCACAATCAGGCCCTGGACAGAAAGATACCCCGGACAGCAAGATACCCCAGCTAGCATGTCCTGGGAGCCTGGTGCCAAGGTCCAGGCAGTGATTCAGAGCTGCCCCATGGCATCCGCATGCTAGAAGACCCATCGAGCCCAGCATGACTTGATCTGGCTTCTCCAGAGCCACATGTCCCATGGCATCCTCCATGAGCATTGAGGAACATGGACGGTAGGACGTTGGATGTCCATACAGTCCTGCATTGATATATACCTCCTGCCATGTTCCATCTGGGAACACCTGGCCAAGGAGGTCAGACACAAGCTCAGTTTTTTCCCCTGGTTGAGAAAAGTCAAGTCATGTATAGTAAGCTTACCTCTACCTCAGTGGTGAGGGCATTCATTTTGGAGGAAAGAGTTCTGGACTTGGTATCTGTGCTATTATTAAACTAATTAAACTATTTAACTAATTGAGCTTTGGTCTAGCATTTGCTGAGAGTAGGCACCTTCAGCTGATTGTGGCAATGGCACATAGTATAAAAGCACTATTTAAATTCTGAGGGACTCCTATCCATGTTTATGCAAGCCTGATCCAGATGGCTGTGTGTTAAATATGTTCTCAGCTTGCTGATTGCACTTGGTCCCTTCTGAGGGCTGCAGGATCACCCCAAGCATAGCCAAAAAGGTAAGTGCTCCTGAGGCTGCAATGGGACATGTAGAATAGAAATCTGGGCACCTCAGAAAGGGAGGGACTTGATGACTATATGACTGGGAAGTGGCAAATTGAGGGCTTTTCGGCTTTGTATTTTGGTATTTCCAGCTTGAGCACCTCTGCCTTTTGTGGGGTTGAGCCTGAAGCTCAGAGTTTGCAGTAGTGTCTTGCACACATTACCAGACAGGAATGCTTCTCCTTCAAATCTGACCATCTGTCTTTATTGTTACAAATACTTTTATCTGAATTATACTGTAAACGTATTTTCCTAAATTGTTTTCAAGGAGCAAATAATATGAAGGGCTACATCTGTGAAAAAATCCAAGCAAACATAGCAATCGTTTGTAAAGATTAACTGCTTTTCCTAAGACTATTTAGGTTAAAGGAAAAGGAATACATGTACTCGGAGCTTGATGGAAGGATGTGGTGAGGGTAAAGGATGTGTATAATTTCAACATTCTATCTTTTGAAAACTGCTACTTCTGCTATTTATAATATAATTCAGTTCATGGAATGAACTAGCCTGAGCACTGAAGACATCGGTATTCAGCAAACACTGGTTATTAGTCAACATTCAAGTTCAGGGATATTTAGCAATACCTCTGTGAGTGTTTGGCGGAAATCTTTGAAACTATGCTTTTAGGGGACAGAGTCTACTTTTTGAACTGACCTGAAAAGTACCATACATTCCTGTTTATAATACAAACAGTACAAATTAATAGCAAAGTACTAGAGACCAATCGATTGCAGGATTCACAAAGAAAAGATTAATAAATTCTGTGTGCCCAAAACCTTTAATTGCAATATTTGAAGATCATTTACTTCCTCTGATATAGTTATCCTAAGCTTTCAGAATCAAAATGCCACTATAACTATTTCTCTAAGTTTTCTGCCTCTCCCCTCCTTCTAGATGCAGCATTTCCATCAAAACACGTAGCCACTCAAGCCTTCATGCTTATGCTGATTCTGTATGCTAGAAAGGAGACAAGAAACATTAAGTGTGTTTTTCAAAATGTATTGCCAGGCACAGAAGAGACAGAATCAAGTTAATTTCATGACCTCAGCAAAAATGACAGGCTGTGCTTCTTGTGACAGAAGTGACCAGAGTAATACTTGGTCTCTGTCAGACAACATACTCTCAGCTCTGGAAAGACAACGAGACAAACAGCTGAACCAGTGTTTTCTCCCTCTTAGATGTAGCTCTGCCATCTTATGTGTTGGTGTGTGGCTATGTTAAATCACAGTCTCTCACAGGATATTACCACTAAAGAGAGGCCACAGGGGACACTAGTAATTGTTACTAAAACTGCCTGCTCTTTCACCTCTGTTGCTGGTAACTCAACAGGTTTCCCATTTCTGTGCTTGATGAGATACTCTGACTTTGGGGGGAATGTTCATGCACTCAGACCAGTGAAACACATTTCGGTGTTAACCTCGTTCTGCTGAGCAGACGTGCCTGCCTCAGTGCAGGCAGCGGTGTTCACAGTATAAAAACAGATGCTTTAATGCTGTGCATAATGACATAACATGATCCCATGCCTAGAAGATGAATTTTGATAAGTTCAAATGGCAAAGCACACAAATTTCTATGTTGAGGAAATTAAGCAGTTAAATAGCTTATGAAAGGATGTAGTAAATTCTCCATGACTTCAAGTCTGTGTCAATATTGAATTTTTTCACACCTGGCTCAAATGTTCTGCACACAAACCAAGATCTGCAGGGTGAAATTCTATGGTTTGTCCTGCAAGGAAAGCTGAAAGAGATTAATATTAGTAACCCCTCCTGGCTTTAATAGCTACCAGTTCTTTGACACTAAGATATTTGGAAGAATTCTCCAATCTATCGTTTCTGGATTTTAAAAATTTTATCATTTTAGAAACATGCTCCTAATTTTTAGTGTTCTCTCTACTTGTTATTGTCCTGTCTTTTTTTTTTTTTTTTTTGGGGGGGGGGGGGGAGGGGGAGGATGTAATAATAATAATACCAAACAAACTTTCCCCAAAAGATTTGCTTAAACTACTAAATATTTTTGCCTACTTCATGCATTCATTTTATGCATTCGTTATAAGATAGTTCAAAGCATTTTTTTTAATTGCTTAAATCCTGTAAGATCAATCAAGTAGCTTTTTCCAAAGGTAATCAGAGGCCTTTCAGCAATCAACAGATACTTCAAGTGAAGTGTGGCCTTAACATCTCTGCAGGCATCACTTACTCTGTTATGGATTTACTCAGAGTTTGAAGAAGTAGAATCCTAAAGTTAAACTCCAAAATCCACATCTAGTTAATTTTACAAGTAGTGAATACAAATCAACTCTTGCAGACCAACATTAGACCTATTCTGTTACATAATGTTGAAAGTAGATAAACCAGCCGAACTCATTTCCCCTTTGACTTCCTACAATCTAAATCAGTTAATGCATATCTGTTTTCATCACCTGTCTTTCATATGGGGAAGAGCAGAAGATTGAGATCTGGCCTACTAAGGAATCTGCAGACAATTGACTTTCCAGAGAACCCCTATAATGTATAATTCATTTTCCAAATGAGATCCTGCCAAACCTGGAGAGTTCATGTGCAAAAACATCCTGATGTGATTCAATATTTTATTGAACAAACTGATATCATTATTATTCTTGGCTTAGTTTCCCAAGATATTGAAAATGTGTAATCATGATATGTGTCTTCTCTTAATAACTTCTAAGCATATGGCCAATTTCTCTTGCATTTTAAGACAAATGGGGATGTGAAATATATTCAATTGCTACAAGCCATAAAATCTCATGCAGTAATTCCATCACAATAATATCTGCATTATTTCATTACATTGTTATGGCTTTGGTTTGCTGTTGGAATTCTGTGTTTCTACCTTCTTTTTTGTAAGTGAAGTTCTCATCTGCAGGCTCAACAATATAGAATTATACTGTATCTATAAGGAGAAAAAAGCCACAAAAAGCCCCACTGAATTGAAAAATAACCCAGCCTCTATGTCAAGATTTTTCCTGGAACTGATAAATACTAGATAGACTGCAAGAAAAATTGAAAATAAACTTTCAAATATGGCTCTAATAGCTAACCAATTTGGACAGTCCTATGGAAACTTAGAAAATAAAGTTCAAGCCA
>VZZY01000007.1:54771-165708 GCA_013400335.1 Eurystomus gularis
AAGGCAGAAAGATCAGATTCTTGGACTCTGTAAACACATAGGACAAAATATGTGTTTTATCCGAAAGATCTCTCTCTCTCTATATATATATATATTTAAAGTTTACTTATATAATACAAATTTGTATCTATAAAGAATAATGTACTCTTTATACCCCGACATCATCCACCCCATCTCATTGTACTATATGTCTTAAATATTTTGTCACTGGAAGTTCAGCTAGAAAAACAAACGCCTAACAATTTTATTGTTCAGTTCCTGAAAGAATTCTGGTTTTCATTACAGCAAAGACTAGTTATAAAAGCTGCTTTTCAAAGGCTGTGTATGGGACCACAGACTGACATTAGGTACCTAAATGAAGCCCATGGTGAGAGTAAATCATAGCATGCATATTTGCATCATCAATCATTAGATAATTGCAATCAATTGCTATGGAATTAAAGCCTCTGATAGCATCTACAGCATGGGCAGTCAAAGTATTGTAAAACCAACCATCCAATCACTTTCCCAGTGTTTTTAATTAGTTAAGATGACATAGGAGTAGCTATCTCTGGCATTGCAAAGCACCACATACAGCTAAGCCATAGCTTTTGTGACTCTGAGCAGGACTAGGGCTTATTGCTAAGAAACTTCGAAGACAATCTTCTACAGTAAATAAACATGCGATATTTCAGACTGTTTTGCTTCGTTTTAAACATGTGAAAAGCCTGGTCCTATGACAAATCGGTTTGTTACTTCAGAAGTTTTGCCACTGACTTCAGTGGACACCGAGTCAGGACATGACAAACCACTCAAGGTGCAGTAGCTGACTATGCCTATGCTGGGTAAAAGGGCGCTGCTACTGCTTCTGTAGCCTTCCCTTCCATGTGCTGTCTGAACCAAACTCTTTGCTCTACACCGCATGCCTTGCTTTTACTTTCCCTTTGTAGGGAGACAATCCTGACAAGATATCGTAGAACTCTTATAATGAAGAATATTAATTGCCTTGAATAATTTCCTTAAGTGTCTTTGTCTTACTTTCAGAAAGCACAACCTATCAAGAGTAGCATTAGTCAGGGTTAGAACCCCACTATTTCTGTCTGCTGTCTAAAACTTCTCTTTAATTTTTCACATTTATTCTCACCTGAAATGTAGATTTTACTGAAAAGTTTGAAAATACATCCAAGTATAATGAAACTCCCCCATATTTCAGATTAAATTCTTAGTTTCTTCTACTCTCTGGGTCAGTTTCCTACAACGGGTTTTAATACAAGCAGGCTACCAGGCCAGTCACTCACTGATTTCAGTTGGTTCTTGTCCTTCTGGGAGGTAAGAGCCTCCTAGGAAATGCTTAGAGACTTCAACTTCTCTTGACCTCCAGGCAGCTGAGTGCTCTCAGCATCTCAAAAGACTAAGCCCCTGCATTCAAGGATTCAGATGTGGTCACAATGTAACTGTAAGGTGCTTTTAAGGTAGTTGTCAGGACTGCCTGTTCCCTTCTTCTGCCAGGGATGTCAGTGAAACAAAGAATAGACTTTCTGTTAAATAAATAAAAAAAGGCAAAAATGCAGGGCTTAAGTTTAGCATCAGTGTAAGGCTGTGCCACCCAAGTCTTCTGAACATATAGGGCACCTTTGCTATTACCAGAGCATGAAAGAAAAACAGCCAACCTAGAAACTTTTCTCTCCCTAAAATCCTAGAAAAAGCCCAGCATACCAAGGGAGATGGGCCCCAGCCATGCAGCATGAAACATTCCATAGGTCTGACCCTGCAGAATCTGTCTGCCTTAAAGAAAAACCCACATGGAAACTGGGCCTGAGAAGATACAGGAGTTGTACCCTGCGACCCTGTGTGCCTCCCTGCACGTGCAGACGGCAGAGCAGGGTACTTGAGCTGGAAAGGGCAAAGCAGAGCCAGGGAAAGGGTGTGGCAGGGGCAGGCATGCTCAATAGTTCTTTATTTCTACAGCTGTATAGGAAATTTCAGCTGTTGGCAGTCTGCCTTGGCAAGCCACACCTTGTCACCCTTTCTGAGCAGAGAGGAAAGAAAGACGAAGGGGAGCTAAATAAGAGCCCTCTGTGGATTTCAGCCACCAGTCCACACAGAAGCAGGGCCGTACTGAAATGTGGTGTTTGAGTGCCTGCTTTGCTTTGGCTATAGGCTGGAGATTTCTGGTTTTACCCTCGTGTTGAGGAACAGTTGTTGGCCTAAGTACTGAACTAGCAAATGCTGGTAGGACTGTGAAACGTATAGAAAGGCTAGATGCTTTCCCCTTCTCAGCATGGGAAAGAGCTCAGCTGAAGTGCTCTGTCCCATTTGGACTCTGCACTTCACAGCCTGAGCCAAATGGAGATAGCCCTGAGGAGAGCAGTGGAAACTAATCTGAGGTCCAGAAAACCTGACGCAGAAGGAAAGACTGAATAAACTGGAGTTGTTTAGAGAAAAGGATTGAGAGGAGACCTGATAACAATCTTCAGTGTGTAAGGCTGCAAAAAGAAAAGGAAAGGAACTTTTTTCTTTCCTTTTCCCGGTCCAGTGTGGACAGGTTGAGAATATGCTTACTTCATGATATTCCTGAGATCAGAGCTTGAGAAAACTCTAAATGAGATAAACTGTGTGCCATGAAACAGACTCCCAGATAGCACATGTGAATGAAGGTCAGCAAGGACTGTGCCATGCTGGCAGGCCAAATAGACTCCGCTCCTTGGCGCTTCAGAGGAGGATCTTGGGTACCTATTTCAGGCCATATTATGTGTGAAACATCACCTACTGACACTCATGCCCCCTTGCCATTTCCAAATAATCCCTGCTTAATGGGGAATGATTAAGAGAAAACAGTCTTCCAGTCACTGATAGGGCCTCACATGGCCTCCTTTCACACAAGGGAGGAAGGGGTCTGGGAAAAGAAGTCGTATCCTCACACCAGTTGTTAGAAATTACAGCTTTTTTTTAGGCCAACAGAATTCTCTTGTATCCGCTTCCAAATTTGGATTAACAAGGACTGGAGCATCTCTAAAGTAAGCAGAGCCCCGGGGTGGGAAAAAGCCCACTGCTGAGATAAGTTAAAAAAGAGGACTGTAGAGAAAGCCACATCCTACATACCTCCTGTACATGTGAAGGGGCCAAGAGCCTTCTGGCTACCCCCAGCTCAGGTGAATCTTCTCCTCCAACCACCCTAAAGGCAGCAAGAATCCTTCCAGGAAGGCTCAGCATCCTTTTCTTCCTGCTGGCCAGACAATGTCCTCGCTCTCATTCAGCTCTGCAGGAAGCACATTCTGGTGAGCACTGCTGTTTAAGGAATGTGGGCATGTTAATTATTAGAGCTTCAAAAGATACAAGTTCCAGTGGGCTGGATTCCAGAGCTCTGAATGAAATGAAAACCCCATCTTGATCTCCCTTGGCCCGCAGTGTGGGTTGTTAGTTGGGGGGGGGGGGTGTGTGAAATTTCGAGTACACGTAGAATACAGTTTACCAGTAGAAAACAACAGTAAAAACAGCTTTAGGAATATGGGATCATTTTAAAGCAAAAGCTGTTGTTGGGCCGCGTTTCTTACACAGGCTTACTCTTCACTGCTGTTAAGAAAATTCAACAGGAAGATTTCAATGTAATGTTTACACTGCTCTCCTTTAAAACAGATGTAAGCACATCTCCCTCTTCTCTACTGTTTGTTTGGAGCTCACATCTCAGTTCCTGTGCTGTGATCATGCTATGTAACGGGTGCCACCAAGATTCTGAAGACCATAAGCAAAAAAGGATAATTTCAAAATACTTCAGAACTGAGTTCCTCTATCCTCCTCATCTTTCCCCACCATAGTTTCTGACTGTTTCTCTCCTTTTGCAGAAGAGTATGTAAAGCAATTGTTCTGCTGCTTGCCTCCCTCTCTGAGGAAGCCTGTGAGAGAAGTAAGTGAAATATCAGATATGTTCATCCTCTGGCTGATGAAAAGCTCTGATTCTAGGTGTTGGAGTTAGGAAGAGTAGCACAAGGATTTCTCCACCTCTAGCTACTCAGTTAAGAGCACAATCCAGGACAGAATTTTAAAATTTGGTCTGTCCTGACCAGGTTCCTACTGTGATACACATGGACAAAATAAGCTTGTTTAGGTTATGATTGAGTATCAGATGTCTCATCTAATAAGATCAGACATTAGATCAGATAGTATCTAAAGAAACACGAGGTGTCCGTCTACACAGAAGGAAAGTGAGGATAATTCTTTCATGAGAACTCGAGAGACCAGCCACAATCACAGTTGGATATTGTTGAAAATTGCAGAATCTCATTCTGTACCCTAAAAAGTATTTTTCCATTGAATGAGAGAGGAAATCATGTGAAGATTGACTCAGCCATGGAGGCATTCCTCCTCTCCAGTCCAGGCAGAGAGACAAGCTTCTCCTTGCTAGCCCACTAGCGCAAGCTATCTGAGCATTATAAAGTGCAAATCTCCAGCTCTTTCAACTCTTTAGACACTCGTTTTGTGAACCACAGAGGTTAAATAACTGCTATTTCTAAAAGTTAAACTCTCTACTGTTCACTGCTAGCATGTCTCCTCCTCTCATGATGGCCACAGCACGTGTCTAAATGGATTTGGCACAACTTAAAAGTCAGAGCTCCTAACTCTAGTTCTGTTTCTTACTTGCTGGATGGTCTGGGGCAAGACACTTCAGTCCTCTGTGCCTCAGGTTCCCCACATGTGAAATGGAGCTAATGATGCCTCTCTAAAGCCTCAGGAAATGGATGACTGAAAAGTTCTAGATACTATTATTAGCTTATTTCCCCAGTAGTTCTTAAAATTGCATGGGACCCTCTAACAAAAATACAGGTATTTTTTAAAAAGTCAGGAAATATCCAGCAGTTCAGTCTCAAAGCAGAAGAAACTTAAGAATCTGTCTAGTGCTTCTTGAGAGTTTCTTATCTAATTAAAATATAGACAGCTAACAAAAACTCCACTTCTTACCTCATTGGTGATGACTAATTCACAAGAGTTCCCCAGCACCCAAACAAGGCAAGGTTTGCTGTGGGTGGGTAAAAGAAAAGTTAGAGGGAGATGTCTCTGGGATCTATGGAAAAACATGGATATTATGCTCTCAACACATTCTGAAAACATCAAGGACAAAAAATTGCACTTCAATATAGCCAAGAGTTCAAGTACTATAAAAGCACCATTAGAATGTACATTTGTATTGCATCACTGAGGCAGAGCATCAAAGGATACAGGCTAGAGTTTTACTCCACTGACTTTAATATAGACATTGCTATATCCTGGCTGCACTATCTCTTTACGGCTTTGCCTTTACTACCCAAATATATACATGAAATGCTAGAAGTTTTTTCAGTGCACTGCACTGAAGAGCAGCATTCTTATGAAAATAGTAGTGGATACTTTGTATCTGACTAGATAATTACCTACATAATTATGAATGAGTGTGCAACAGTGAAAATTAAAAACTTGGGCTTAACATTTACCAGTGCAGGCTTTTATAGTAAGGCTGAAATTGAAATCTTCCATTCCAAAGTGCAAATCAATGCAGTGTGGATTAAACACCCCAGCTAATCAATAGCTGATGGTGGTAGTTGTGGGAACGTCTCAATAGAAAAGGACAAAAGCACCATTTTGGAAGCATTACACATCTGCTGTTGTGCACATAACATTGAAAATCAGGAAGTAAACCATCCAGTCTATCTTCTTTTATGGGAAAAAGTTTGAACTAGGGTTTTTGAGCACACAAAATATCTCTGATATTCACTGCTGTACTGCATCCTGAAATGCCCAAGTTATTTTCAGTAGAATTTCCTACAGAATTGGAGCCTGTGTGATCATTCGTTTTGTGTTCACCTGTGTATTCATTCCAATGATTTCATAATGTTCTTTCCAACTAGCTTCTAACACTGGCAGAATTGTAAAAGATAGCTGAAATCCTCCTCCTTTTTTTTCCTCAAAATAGACACATGGGCAGAGATGCTATCAGAATCCTGACTCTGAGAAAACTTGCATTTGTGAGTTCAAGATATGAGAGAAACCTCATGGGAGAAAGCCCTTATATAAACACCCCAATGATGGGAAAAGCTTTGCCTGGGGCTCACATCCTCTTAGATAGTGAAAGTCAATCACCCATGAGACAAAAAACTATAGGAAACCAGGCTTCATTAGTTCTGCTGCCACAAAATTACTTGTTTAACAAAATCACTATTCCAGGATTTTTGAAGAAAAGCACCGTACTGTAGGTGTGTGCAAGTCTAGATATTTTTTCCTTTTTCCTTAAGTGTTGCTCTTTATTAAGCTATAAATTGTGTACCTAACTCACTAAAAAACATAGTCTCACTGCTGTAAATAGGAAGACAATAAAATAGTGATCTATGAAGCACACAGCATGAAAGTTGAGTTAATGTTTGCACAGCCAAAGCATGATATAAGTTTACTGAGAACAACAGAGTGAACAATTTAAACTACTTGCCTCCTTCACCAACAATTGATGCCTGTTTGTTAACAAGTAAATCTTTAGCAGAATATGGAGGAAAAAAAACCCCAACAAACAAAAATCAAGCTATTCAGAATTTTCTTTTCCACAGTATATTGTGTCCTAAATTTTCAGGGGTGCTTTTGCATGTCAAAACATCTGAAACAAGATTTATTATCAGAGAGTGAATTTTGAAAATTCAGCTAAAAAAAGTCTATTTTGATGTCTCATAGTTGGTCAACTCAAAAATGAGGCATACAAAATAGTCAGTGATTTTAGTTTTAATCATGGGTTGTGTGTATACTTTTTTTGCTTCTTGGAGTTCTCACTCTGTTTGGGAGAGAAGGAAACTTAGTCACAAAAGTCCCTCTGTATTCTTGACAGTAGGCACTCTTCAAATGCTAAAGCAAGTTACAAAACTCATAATAATCTGCCCATTAAATTCTGGATTTCACACACACACACAAAATACCCTCAACATTCTGGAAATCTTTTTCTATTTTGATTTCCTCAGCATTCACAAAAACAACCTAGAGACTTCAGCCAAGGTCAAAGAATTTAATCTTTTGGGTTCCCCAGTATCATCAGGCTGAAAAACTAAGGCTCAGCAGCTTTCTTCCTTGGTGGCCTGTTAGTGTGGATTTACCCGGTTTACATTTTTCAGGTCTGCTTCAGGAAGCAGGATACAGACTTTAAAAAAAACCCAACAACCCAAGTTTACCTCAAACCAAGTGGCCAACAACCATAAGCCTCATTGGGCTCTGCTTCAAAAGCCTCAGAAAACAGGGAGGGTGAAGGTAGCTGCAGTCCTACATGTGAAATACGCACATTGGTACGGACAGAGATCCATCCATTTTTCTGGAGAACAATTGCTTGAAGGATTTATTCATTCTGTCATTCCTCTCATGATTGCACTTCCTCCTTTCTTGCTCCTTCTTCCCATCTTTGCAAAGGAAGTATAGATTGTAAAGGGCTGTAGTCATGCAGATATGGATCAAAACAAGTTCCTTACTATAGTCCCTTGTCTGTATTGTTCCCAGGTAGTAGGATGATGGAAAAACACTTCTTAGCTGTAGCCAGATCAAAATTTCTGTAGAAAATATTTACCCCTCTTAAGCCCCACTTAAATCAATTTTTCCCCTTTACTGCATTGTTTAAATCCTCCTTTTTTCCCCCCTGTCCCTTTCTTAAGTAAAGTTGTCATAATCTTTCTCTTTGCACCTTAAGAGGTGATTGGGTTTGCTACCTCCTTCCTTCACTTTCTGTGACACTGGAACCATTTCCAGCTCATTTCCCTACCATGTGGCCTGCTTTATATGTTCAGTTTCTTCTTGTCTAATTTTTTGTTCTCTCCACCCAGGTTTTTTGTGACTGGAGCAATGACAGAATGCAGGAGGCAACTGAGCATCAGACGAGCTAAGAGAAACACTGATACTCCTGTTGGAGCATGTCCAGAGGAGGGCCACAAAGATGATCAGGGGCCTGGAGCACCTCTCCTATGAAGACAGGCTGAGAGAGTTGGGGCTGTTCAGCCTGGAGAAGAGAAGGCTCCATGGGGACCTTACGGTGACATTCCAATACCTGAAAGGGGTCTGTAGGAAGGTGGGGGAGGATCTGTTCACAAGGGTTTGTGGCGATAGGATGAGGGGTAATGGTTTTAAGCTAGAAAAGGGTAAATTTAGGTCAGATGTTAGGAAAAAGCTCTTTAATATGAGGGTGGTTGATCACTGGAACAGGTTCCCCAGAGAGTTTGATGGAGGCCCCATCCCTGGAGACATTCAAGGTCAGACTTGATAGGGCTCTGAGCAACCTGACCTAGTTAGAGATGTCCCTGCTTATTGTAGGGGGGTTGGACTAGATGACCTTTAGGTCCCTTCCAACCCAATACATTCTATGATTCTATGTTGGGAAGACAATGAACATCCTCTAAAGCAAGAAATACATTCTTATTTTTTCTAGCTTGGTGTGCCATAACTATTCTCTGCCTCACATAATGCTCTGCCCCAGGGAGCAAGTTTCCATGTCCCGGGCAGAGCTGACTGGTATCACCCTAATTAAATGCAATTTTGTATTTAATGGAGATGTTTAGATAAGAGAGTTTAATCTGGGTCTCTTGAATCCAAGACAATTACTGATTCTTAGATGCATACCTCTCTTCAGTGTTTACAGATCAAGCCATTCATGAAGCCATTTTTGTAATTATTTGACATTCTTTCTGTTCTTATTTTACTATCTTTGGTGAATTTCACTAATCAGTCTTTGTAACTCAGCGGCTGAGTCACCATCCTTGGAGGTATTTAAAAGACGCACAGACATGGTGCCTAGGGACATGCTTTAGAGTTGGACTTGGCAGTGTTGGGTGAAAGAACTGACCCAGTGATCTTTTCTAACAGAAATGATTCTGTGATTCTATGATTCTATGATTCTGATAAACCAATTAGCATTAGAATCACCATCAGCTAAGCTCTGTGGCATCTGAGCATCATTACTCTAAGTCACTCTGCTATTTTTTTAAACCATGTTGATGCATACATTTAAGCTGATTTCAAAATTTCTATGCTGCATATTCCATGGCCCTCTACTGATTTAGTCATTATGTAAAAATAACACAGTCAAATGTGATGAGGTCTGTTAGTGACATCAACAAGGGCTATGACTGGACTGGAAAGAGCTATATGTAGGCACATGTTCATTGAGAAGAGAAATGATCTCCAAGAGTCAGGCATCCTGGGAAACACAAATTAAGGGGGTAGGTGCTCCGATGCAGATATCTGATCCTGCACATTCCAGGCTATCTGGGATCTTGATTCCTGCCCTCCCCCCAGCCTTGTATTCCTGTAAATAACATTTCTGAATATGAACTACCCCGCATCTGGCACAGAACTGCTTATGCCAAGCTGACTACACCCTTCCCCCGGGGCATAAGGTCATGAATCATGATAAACAGAGCAGTATAGGAATTTCACACCTTATGAAATTATTGTTTACAAGTAACAGCAGTGATTACTCCAAAAACATTCCAGAAAAAAAAAAGGGGGAAAAAGTTAATTAGATATGCAGACACAGTAATTAGGCTGTAGCCACTACCAGTTATCTTTTTACCCAGCAGCCTAAGTCTTCCTTTATTCTTCTGCTGCTTTTTCTCCAAGGAAGTTTAACCCCCTGCAATCCTACCAAGAGGAGAAACATCATTTAAATACCCTGCCCCTGCAGCACAAACCCCTAATTCAGTTCCTTTCCTTGCTCCCCAGGGAGAAACGAGCCAAGAGGGTGCCTTGTGGGGTATACTCATTCTGCTTACTAGCTTGAGACTAGTCAGACTTGGAGACTATCCAAACTGTTCAGTCTTGTAGCCCTCCCTTATGCAATTGTTCCAAGCATAATCCCACTGGGAACACGCTGTCAGAAGACATCTACCACTCACAGGTCTGTGTCCTTTCGATGTGTAGCATGGATGGCCAACCACACAGAAACACCAGAGACACCATCTGGGGAGAGTAAAAGCAGCTTCCCCAGCCTCCCTGTTCCAGCTAAGTAGAGATCCAGTGCAGATGACCTCCTGCTCACACAGCCAGGGTAGAGAAGCAGCTGCTCAGTTACACTTCCAGCCTGGAGCTGCCACTTCCCAGCTGAGATGCAGGGAATGCATCCTGGTCTAACAAAAAATCTACTGTAGCATCCCCAGGCTACAGGTTTGTGTTCATTTCCACTCCAGTTTAGTTGCAAGTGTCACCATACTTAAAGTGGGAAGCCAACCGTTTTCTGTCTCCCCATACAGTTGTTCACTCCTGATACGTGGTTGCAAATGACACAGGCAAAGTCCTTGTAGCCCTGCAAGTGTGTGCACTACACAGTGAAGAACAGTGATTCTCACTGTTTTGCAATCAGGCTTGTGATGTTGGACAGGGTAGGTTCTACTTGCCACAAACAAATCTCCTTCCCTCACTTTTAGTCTTTCAGTGACAAGGATTACTTATGGGCTCAGGCTTTCCACATTTAGAAAATTCTCTTTAAAGCTGAAAACTCCACACAGGGATTTTCCATACCCCTCAGAGCTATTGGAAACAGTAACAGCATGTGTCCTCCTCCACTCTCACCAGGGAGATATTTAGAAGTTCCTTTGGGCTGGTCTTAAAAATACCCAGAGCACAAAAATAGGTCATTCCTGAAGGTCAGTTAAAATGAAATCTTCCAAATGGTGTTTAAAGTGTCCTGCTAGACACAGCTGAGAGTAGGAGCTGGGATTTATTTCCCAACACCTTTCATATAGCTCAGACAGTACTTAGGCCTATGGCAAGAGGGAGTCAGGGAAAGATTCCAGGGAGTCAAATATTGCAGATCTCTTACTCTCTGTGTAGTAAACAGACTGACTGACATGGGGGGAGCGTACCTAGCACAGCATGGTCCTGCTCCATGATCAAAGATCTATAAAATAGGGTTACAGAAAACAACAGCTACACCTTCCCTTGCCATTCAGCCAAAGGACGGGTCCAGCTGCTGTTGAATTTACAGGTTCTCTGCAAAGAAGGCTGCTGTGGCCTGGCTGCCCCACTGGTGCTGGCATCTGTAGCTGGAATATAGCACATGGGGGACTGTAGGCATGCATGAATTTCAGTTTTCTATTTCTTCCCACAAATTACACTATTACGGCTATATTTCTCTAAAGATATTCTGAGCATTAGTATTTATTCTGCACAGCTGTGAGAGGCTTCTTCATATAGAAGTTACATCTGCTATATTCACCATCTGCTATATTCACAGGAAAGTGTAATATATAAAAATAACATTAAGGTGGAGATAGGAGCTGGCTAAATGAAAGCAGAAGATTAAAATCTTTGTTCTGTGCAGAAGAAAGTCATTAATTTAGTGGTTGTTGCTCACTAGCAAGTTTGATTATTTCACGATTCCCATCTTTTTACCCTTTCCTGTTTAATTATTCTCCCTTATCAGCCATTTAGAGACTAAGGACCTTGAAGGCTGGCTTAATTCAGTCTTGTCCTCTTATGTTTTCTTGTCAAAACTGCTGTTATCTACTACTTCTTCCAGCTGTGGCTTACTTGTTCTGCTAAGGCAACAAGCTTCCCTTTGTCAGCTCCCCAAGGTCGCCTCTGGGACATCTTCCATATGTGTAACTATGGCTCTAAGGTCACCTCCAAAGCCCTTTGCCTTTCACAAGGCCGTACCTCACATATCTCCCTGCTCACAGAAAATCACAGTAACTTGTACATAAAATTAATGTGCTAAAACCCGATGTTCTTATTACTCTGCCTATTTAGCACTCCTTGGGCTGTGGTTTTCCTGGAGGAGGAACTGTTTTCTTCAGCTATGTCTAGACTGGTCAAACTAATAGTGTCTGAGCACAGGCCCACCACAGTCACCCAACCTTGCTGAACTGGTAGCATGGCCTCTGGCATGGTTTTGTCTTAGGCCAGCTAACTCTCTTCCAAGAATTATGTGGGCACAGTTACAAGTTTTGACATTAGCATGGACCAGAGACTGTTCCCAATAGGAAGTTGATAGGTCCAATGTTTTTTGGGAGAGAAAAGCGTTTAGCTGTATGGACACGAGCTCTGCCACGGCAGCATGAAGCAGGCTGACATTCTACCACACATTACTATAAGTTGCAGCCCTTGCAATGGGGATTGCCTGGGATGTGTGCAATGCCCAGTCCTCTGGGGATCTCAGCCATGACTGAGACCTCAGTTTGCTGCCTGAACCTCAGTAACTAATACAATGGCTGTATTTTTCCATTTCTAAGATTTTATGAGTGCATAAGAAAATTTTTGCCTTTTTCTTTTCCTCATGTGACTTGAGTATCTCTTTCTTAAGGCAAAGAGACACCTCACTTAACACTGTAAGGAAAAAAAAACCAATTTCAATCTCCCTTTAATTTGAGAGAAGCCAAGAGGAAGGATCAGAAGTCTCTGCATTCCCATTTCTCTCCTTGAGCCATCTGAATTATCTTTGCTGACTCAAGGCTTAACAGGGAGTTAAGCTTTCTCTCCAAACCCTGCCTGTGAACCCTATGGGTTCCTCTTAAGGGACCATGCTGGCACAGTGGGAGCTGGAGAGAGCCTGACTCCAGAAAAGCTGTGCTGCAGAGAAAGGAAGGTCCTGTGTAAGTACAGAGCCTCTCAAAGAGCATCCTGAAGACAAGGCAGTTATAAATGAGTTGCAACAGGGAAGGATAAGGTGTGAGGTGGTGACTTAAGGCAAGGAAGAGGCAACAGAACCAGCAGCTGCAGAACTTGCACTACTCAGAGGGCCTCCCCCCTCGTGGCTCTGGAGGGAGCAGGGTGTCAAAGATCCCCTTGGTTTGATTGCAGATAAAGCTGTTATTCCCTCCTATAAGGCTCCTCTCTGAGTCCAGGGAGGAGAAGGAAAGATCAGTAGGAACCTGGGAGGCTGTCATCTGTCTCTTATGGGGCCTTAGAAAGGAGAATTTGGTGGCAAAAGTCAGAAGTAAGAAAGGAGCAAGCGGAAGCAAGAACTCTTGTGCATGTCCTCTGCTATCAATAACACACATTTACCGCTTGATGCCATTCTCAGGCCAAGTATCCGCTGCTCGAAGGCAAAGACTGATGCTGGCAGAGTGGTCATCTTGTTCCTTGCATGCCTCTGACAATAGCACATGGAGGTTTTGCTGCTACTTTAAGGGCCAATAAAAACAAATAGGGACAAGGAGAGTGTGTGTATATTCTTATCGAGACTCTGTTTTTAAATGAGGAAGAATCAGAAGAGCAATTAAAATCTCTCTCAACTGGGTTTCCTAGTCAAAGAATTGTTACACCACCCTTTCCAACCTCTGGCACAGAGCTGAGCTCTGAGATCTTCTGAACACCATTTCCTACAACCTCCCATCCCACGGATGCAACACAGTCAATATTTAGGAGAGAGATTTACAAAACAATTTTATACCCCTGCCCTCATTCTCCTAGAGTGAAACACCATTTCCAGAGTTGTGTTGCAATCATTGGTGGTATCAAGTGCAAACAAGACAGGAAATTATAAAGACATACTAACATCATTCGCCTTTAAAAGGCACAAACACACACACATACACACAGATGCAATTTTGCCAAGCATTAAAGGCAGTTATTTTAAAGCTTCTGTCAAATAGATATATTTGACAGAAACCTCACATGACATCCTCTCCTGACTGCTGTGAGGATGTTCATATGTTCAAAATGTCTAATATTATTTCAGGCATCTTCCTCTTAAATCTCTAAATTTATTTTAAGTTATTTTTCCAAATACGTTTTGAAATATTCCCAAAGGCTAAACACATCTAACCTTGCAGAAAGGCACATTTAAAGGTCTGATAACATTATGCTCAGGTAAGTTTGAAGAGTCTCTAGTTTTTCAGGGACCTTGCTCTTACTACTGTGCTGGGGTCCACTCTGATGGATCTACACAGACAAGAGCAACTTTCCTCCACTGCATCCAACAAGAATATGCAAACAAGTCAGGCTTGCATGCAGAACAAGTCATGAGGGCTACTGTAGGGGCCCCAGTTTAGGAAGTATTCCTTACACTACCAGTCCTGAAGTGAGTAGAATGGCTGTTTTACTGGGTTTCTCAGGGGAAGTTAATGGCTTCTGCATTTGACAGATCAGAATAACACTGCTGCTCCATTCCTGAAGTGCTGATGCAATATTTTCACTAGAAGTCTTTCAGAGCAAGTCCAAAGGAAAAAAAACCCCTAGATTAAGTTTCAGTGACAATAAATCAAAGCATGAATGTTTAACTCAAATGCAATTGCTTTTCTGCATAGATATTACCTTGCTATCCCATAATACAAACCCCATTTGTTCTCACTGGTGCAGAAACTTGTTATAGAAATGCCATTACAGCAAGCAGCAGCATCAGAGAGGATATCAGGTTTTCCTTTGGATTTATGTCTTGGAAGGTGGACACACCTGCAGTGATCCAAAACACGCACAGGCAGCATGGCAGCACATCCTCACTGTGTCCACTGTTGTCTCAGCAAGCTACCTTCACTGCCTTTCCAATACTTCCACAAGGAAGTAGACTCGTATGAAAAAAAGCCATTTGCAATGTGCAAAGTAATTTCTAGTATCGACGTATGAGAAAATGTCTGGAAAAGATCTAAACACACAAAGGAATTATATATATATTGATGGTTTTAAGAAACTAATTTGTCATCTCCTTCCAAGGTTCCTTGGCCCAGCTCCCCAAGCCTCCACATGCAGCATCAAACTGGCCACTCAGCTGAAGGCACTGCCAGCAAAACAACATAGGGTTCAGCTGCTTTCAGAAAAAAACTGCAAACCTTTCCTCTTAAAAACAAACCAACCAAACTAACCCACCTCACCACGGGAAAAGTGACATTCACAGAACTGACATCTCTTTCACTCAATTAAACCTCATGGAAATAATAAAATCTTAATGAGAAACTCTGACATTTTGCCTCAAGCAGAATGCTTGGAAGAGCAGAAATCCAAAGATCTCATGACAACCACAAGAGACTTGATTACAGCCAGTGATGTTATGCAGCAGGTGCTCAAATGCTGCAGTAACGGGTGGGAGCATTCACATACAGGATGGATACACCACTGAGAAACAGCAAGTCCCAGATATGTCACCTTGTGCAGCAGAACATCCCAGATTGCATTGCTTTGCCTTGAGGTGGAGATGGGGCTGCTACAAGCAAGAGAAGTGTGTGTGTGTATTTGTGTGTCTTTGCACACACACACATAACAGCGCTCTGCAACATCTGTGGTAAGTTAGGTAGTTGGTGTCACCCAAAGCACAAAACTCTTGGTGTTATCCAAGAGAGTAAGGCACTCATAAAAGTATAATAGACACAGGATGCTAAGGGAACAGGATAAGCAAAGGCTTAACCTCAGGAGATTGAATCTTTCTCCAAGATGTTCAGGAAACTTGGAAAAAACCCATTGACCTCGGTGTCAATCGTCCTGATTAATAGGTCGCCAAAAGTTTGCTATAGTCCTGATTAGGAACATCTCAGAATCTGAATCATATTTGACAACCGTTTCTGCAGTAAAAGCATGTGCAGACAGAAGCAAGTATCTCACTGCCTGTTCCGTCTCTGAGTGGTGTCACAACACGGGCGTTCTCAGTACTATCACTGTTTCATTTCATTTTATGGACCTCACTTATTAAATTGTTTTCACAGACCATTTCTTTTTTTTTTTTTCCTTCCCCCATTAATTTATACAAACTCAATCTGAAATTCAGTTTGAAGCTGTGTAAGTTATTCTCCATCAATTCTTTTGAACTTGAACTTGCTTTGCTCACTTACCAACCTTCTTAAGAGATTACTACAGCAGTAATAGCCCTTGTGGAGTACAGAACAAATGCAACACTTACTTCACCTACAAAAGCCCCTCTGCTTAGTGTGACAGTAAGTGAGTTTTGCAGTTACAGATTACAAAAATAACCTGGTTCCAGTAGCTCACCAAGCTTACAAACTACTTGCCTGTTTCTCACTTGCAGACTCATTGAGGCTGTGTTCACTATGCCTGGTTTTAAGACTGCATAGAATTTACAGTTAAATTATAAGCCTTCAAAAACAGGAGGTGATAGCATTGGCAACAGCAAAATCTGAGCTCTGCAAGATGAACTGCAATGAACTAAACAAATAAAAAATTGTAGGTATGGCTGGAGTGTTCCC
The DNA here is from genome assembly GCA_013400335.1 of Eurystomus gularis. NCBI lineage: Eukaryota > Metazoa > Chordata > Aves > Coraciiformes > Coraciidae > Eurystomus > Eurystomus gularis. Next base: position 70,866 of record VZZY01000007.1, read on the forward strand.
AAACAGACAGAATCCCTCAGACCGTATGGGCTGTTAAAAGCCCTACAGTACACTGGTGTTTGTGCCTAAACCTTGGTTCTTTTAATTCTGGGCTACTGGCAAGCTGTCTGCTACTTCTGGTTGGCTTCCATCTCTCTCTGGTAATGTAGTAGTTTGGTCTGGTTATTAACTCCTCAGTTCTCTGCTGGAGAAAAGACTTTTGCGTTCTTGCCTGACAAACAGTGCTAATCTTTTTTTCCTTGTTTCAGCAGTTCCATGGGGACCATCATCACCGTCTCTGGGTTGCTGTTCTCGCTCCACAGTCTCAGGCTTAGGATGCCCTTTACCCCCCTAAACATAAAGTTACTTGCTTTCTCTGTCATTCCCAAGAGGCTCAGCCAAGTAGGAGGGAAAAAAATGCCCATTTTACACTCCTTCAAGTGGCTCTCATCTCACAACAAATTACATTTTTCACGTTGCTGCTAGCTGCTCTCTACCCTAATTGCAAGCTTAAGGTCCTTCCTAGTACCTTTCCTACCAAGAACTCATAGAGAAACCTTAGATAAGTGGGGAAGAGAGATTATAGGGAGGTGAGCAAGGGGCACTACTACTGGAAAGGGACAAAATGAAATTGCCATGCAGCAGAACTACACAAAGAACTATAAAAATCCAGAGTGATTTTCCAGGGACCAAAGGTCACAAAACTGCCAGAAAGCTGAGAGATTACATAAAGATGGGCAAGCCAGCTCCATGCCAGAGAAGCTGGAGAGAGAAACACAAAGGTGGTTTCCACAACTGCAGGATCACCATTCCATCAAGCCGAAACGGAAAATTAGGCAGGACAAGAGGCTTGGAGGTGGATGGAATGATTGCGTGTAACACAGAATAAGATGCTTATTTGAGATGACAGTGGAAAAGAGCTGAATTGTGGGTGGTGACTTCTATATGTGACTTGCAAAATTTAGCTGCTTCACTTCAGCAGTGATGTCATTAATAGGCTAACTTGCAGTTTCGAAGGTTTTAATGCTGTTAATCCCAGTTTTCCATTGCATGGGTCTTGGCTGGTATTTCTTTGCTTTGTTCATTACACTGATTTTTGGCCAAGAACTGTTGTAGTTGACTCACAGGTCACTGAGATTTAAAATAAATAGGAAAAAAAAATGGGGAAGGAGGGATATGTGACATCACCGGTGATTACAAGGTGCTTGGTGTGTTCTGAGAAAACATTCAGGTCAGAGTAAACTGGAAACACAAAAATGGACTTTCATACTTAGGTCAACTTGGAAAACAGTTCTGTACAGAAAGCAGAGTTAATTATCACAGATTGTTGATCTCAACCCACCCTGTTCTTGCAGAGATCCCATTTACATTTAGATCAGTGTTAGTGGAGCAGACTTGTACCCCAGTACAGAAGGGCAGTAACTCTCTTGTCTTGTTCCTACACAGCATCCTTGTCTTGCTCAGTGAAGCCAGCCTGAATCCACAAACTTACTTTTCTTGCCTTAATGATGAAATCACAAGTGAGAAAGAAGCAAGTGAAAGGGCAAATGCTATAAAAATAGTAAAACAAAACAAAAGCCCAACAAGACTGCTGTTGTTCTCTGGGGTTTTTTTAAAGAGCAGAAACACATCGACTTCAGATACAGTACGTATTATAAGTTGCTCTTAAGAGTAAGGGTGTCTCCATTTTCAGTAAGGAATTCAAACTCAACATGCTGCCAGGGGTTATCAATTTTCAACTCATTTGCTGACAACCAAATAACAGTCACTAATAATGATTAGACCTTGGTCTTCGAAGGATGTTAATAGTTAAAAAAAGAACCCTCTGCTACTACGTTCAGCCTATAAAGGATTATTCTTTTATTAGTGTAGCTGAGGGATTAGTAGCAATGTTTGTCTAATGAAGGCAGCTACTATATTTGAGTACACGCCTGAATAAGCTTCTTGTTGATTGAAACCTATCTATTTATAAGTACTTCTGAATGGTGCAAACCCTAGCTGTATTGCAGTATTGCAATGGCTTCTGCGTAACAGTAAATATCTTATTGCTATTCACACTGTGAAATTCATCTCATTTGCCAGTTTTCTTTCTGAAACCTATCATGTAAAATGTACAGAATGGACTTTCCTACCTCTGCTCTGATTTGCTTATGACTTTTTAGCTCAAAGAAATGAAGCGTTACTGACTATCAACAGGAGGTAGGCAAATCATTTAGATGCACTTGTGTACGTAAAGCACCTTCAGAAATGCAAATTAAAGCACTTTGAAATTAAGTACTATCCATGTCTGCCTTAATTCAAGTAACCATCAAAATTTTGGGATAAAGTAATTTCTAAAATTCCACTCTGTTCATTCTTCAGCCCTAATAGAAAGTAAGTTCTATTACTATTTGAATTTAAAATGCTTCAAAAATGGCTGAAACCACCGTTTTGTAATAGTAGACAATGCTAGAAATCTCTTCTGTGAATAAAAAACCACAACCTATGTTAAAATATATCTGCTGATATATCAGGCTTGATAGGACTCTCAGCAACCTGAACTAGTTGGAGATGTCCCTGCTTATTGTAGGGGGGTTGGACTAGATGGCCTTTAAGGTCCCTTCCAACCCAATACCTTCTATGATTCTATGATATTTTAAACCTAACCAGTAGATCAGCAATAAAATGCTCTCTGGAAAATGGAGTTGAAACGAAGAGAGCAGGAAGTTCAGAGGTAAGGCAGGCAGTGTTTAAGGTATTTAATGAAGAAAGCAAAGCATTTTTCCCCGAACAGTGAACATTCACAAAGTCTAGTTGCTGCCTGTTAATAACAAATTGAGATGATCCATTTACAGGCTGATATTTAGGCCTAACTTTGTCAAATCTGAGTAGGATTTTGAAAATATGGGCTTTGAATGAATAACGTAGGAGGGGATAGAAAGGCTCTGGTCTGGCTTTCTGAGAGTGCTTAGCACATTCAATTTTAAAGTTAAGCATCTTCAAAGGTTTCTTCAACAGTACACCCAAAATAACTAGTCATTTTTGCAAAGGAAGACTATCAGTCCTGTAATCTGCATTTAGATTTGTGGCAAGCACACTAAAAGTACACAGATTGGAGGGTGACATATGTTCCAGCCTCTGTAAGGCATACTGTCTTTCATGAAATTTACCTTCCTGTAAATGCATCTCTTGCACCTTCAGAATTAACAACTGTTTCCATGACACACAATTTTATCTATGTATATATGTGCATTTTTATACATGTATACATATATGTATGCATATTTGCTTACATATATACACACACAATATAAACAAAATTAATGAAATTAATTTCTTGAAATAATTTTTGAAACACAAAGCACCTAGTTCAAGTAATCACACTGAAAACAACTGCATACAGTTGATGGTAATTTTTTCCTCTCTAGAATACGATTTTCCTGTCAAATTCCACTTTAAATTCAGAGAACCCAAGTTGCACACGATCGGCTGTTACCTTTTCCCTATTGTGTACGCACTTCTGGTACAGGGCTCTGCATGAGTTCAGATGAAGAAAAGTTAAATACTTGTGTATATATATTATTTTAATTTGTATTGCCCTAGAAACAGCAGGAGTTTTTTTTAGCTTCCTTTTACCCCCTGAAATACATTATGTCCATCTGTACTGTCATTCATAGTCCCTGCTATTGAGACAGAAATACTGAAGAGAAGAGCTAAGTCAAAATAATTTCAAAGTGACTTTATACCTTCTTGGGCAGCACTGCTCCAAAGCAGGATAAAATTAATAGCTAGGTTTTTTCTGCCTTATTTGTTCTGAAAATAGTTAGAGGTGTAGTTTTAACCAATGTACGTACATATCCGAAAGCTAAACCTGTAAATGTATCCTCTGTATTTGTGTATAAGCCATACACCACTTGTAGATCTGAAACATTATTCCAAGCTTTATTTCCTTCCAAGGCAACTTTTGTACACAGCTGTGTATTAACGATGGGGTGAGAGCTGCCTGCCCTTCTGCATGTACCGGTCGGTGTGGTGGAAGGAATATCAAGGATGATGCAACATGGAACACAACATTTACTGGCATTCATTTGGGATGACCTGTGTGAGTCAGCATGGCCCCACTGGCCCTAAGAACATTCACTGCTGCTCATGAGTAATGTCCCAACCCAAGAAAACCTTTCAGCACCACACCCGCCTGTGTACACTTCCTCTGCGTAGACACAGTCCTCTGGGAGCACGAGGGGATCTTCCCTAAGTTCTAACTACCAGTGGCTGCAAATACATCATAGGCTGAACAACACGAGGTCAAAGACATACAAACAAACCCTTTTAGGCCACGGAAATAAGTTCTTCGTACATCATACTTCCTCCAAGCTCTACTGGCTTTATACTCATCTACAAAGCCCTGAGACAGTTGTTTTCCCTGCCTGGTTAGACAGAAGTTGAAAAATTTCCAATTCATCCATTCTACTTCTATTTCACACCAAATTAGCTCTAATAGCAGACAGATGACAGAATGAGTTATCCCTAATACTTCTAAAGTCAAAAAGGAAAAGAGCTCACAGTACCTTAAGTTCTACTGTGAACTGCCAAGTCATTCCTGCAAAATATTGCATCATCAAGTCCATGCTACACTGAGTAATTGCTGTCGTATATGCTATCAACATAGCTGTACATAGAGCACTTGAAAATAATATAGATGTTATCAAGGTATTTGTAGGTTTGAAAACTACATTGGGAAAGGACTGTCTGTTTTGCTAAACTCTTGTGGATCCTGCAGTTGTCATGGGAGTGATTGGAGTGAAAAATATTTTGATGTTAGAAGAGAGATGCTCCCCGTTAGATGGAGGTCTGGAAAGTCTGCAGTCTGTTCAGGAAATGTTCCTTCCTCTTTCCAGATTAGCAAGTTTTTTTGACAGCCAGAGCTTTTATAGTAACATTGTCTTCAAGACAATGGCCTCCCTAGAGTTATTCTGAACCAAATGCTGCTGGCGTGAGAACAGAAAGAGTACCATACAAAACTGAGGTGGCTTTTGTGTCTGTAAAGTTTTAAAAGCCCCTTTTTGATTAAGAACTCCAGAGAAGCAGTGTAGTCTCACCTTGTACCCAGGAAAGATGAAAATGCCACTAATACATAGAAAGAGGTAGCAAGAACATACCTGGTAAGACGTTTACAGCAGGCGTCCAGCCTCATGGATGAAATAGCTGAGATCTTCTGGAATGGTGATCCGTTCTGAAAAGCCAGGGTCTCCTGAACGGTGAGCCAGTTCCTGCCTCTCCATCTTCTATACCATGTATATTGTCTATACATATTTAAATTGTGTTCTTTTAAGTCTCTGCAAATCTCTCCCCTCTATTACATTAATTATGACAGGAAAATTGGTGTGCTATCATAGCACTAGTCATCCTGCTCTTCAGGAACACACTGTCTGTGGATAGTAGGCTTTGCCTGTATTAGGTAAAAGACAAAGATTTTATATTCTACACATCTGTTAAGAGAGGGAGGCTGAAACGAGGAAAAAATCTGTGCTGAGGAAACATGTGAAGTACTGCAGCAGGGAGACACTGGAAGAGGAGAATGACTTTTTCATGTGACCATCTTAGGCAAAGAAACAAAAATAATTTTCAAAAGCAAAAAAAATAAAGTGAAATAAATGCCTTCTCACAGACCTCTCTAATATTAGAATACTATACGAACTATATGAAATGTTATCTATCTATCATTATTAAACGCTAGGCAGAAGCCATTACACAAAAATGAATGCGGCTTCATGTTCTGCACCTTCAAATTTCAGTTATAAAAGTGTCTCAGGTAGACTCAATTGAGATTTTCTTTTAAATCAAGACAACTGAATTAAAGTCTCATGTTTTCAAGTTGATAGTGGGATAGAATTCTGGTTTAAAGTTTGCCATAAGGTCACAAAAAAAATGGGATATTTTTCTGCCACTGAACACTTCCACACCTAACCCCTTTCTTCCCAAGAAAATTTAGTGCTGGGACCAAAATAAATTTCAAACATTTTTTCTTTTTCTCTGTGAATAAGACAAATGATATCAAAATATAATTATAAAAAGATAGTAGTGGTGGGAGTCTGTAACAAAACCTACAGCCAGTTTTTTTCCTGTCAAGTGGGCCCCTCACTATACATATGAGCAAAATGGGAGTATCTCCAGCAAATTCATTCTGCACAAACTTTAATAACTCCTCCCTTTCTGGGCCATTTCAAGGAAGAAGTGTTTTGGAGCCTGCTCTCCTTCACTAGCAGGTAAACTCATTGCTAAGATAATAATTTTTGTGGGAACCTCATGTTAAAATACTGGCAGCAAATAATTTATTCTCCATTCTAAGAAACTTTAAAAGGATACAAAGCTTTACAAAGGCGTCAAGATGGTTTCCTCCTTCACTCACCACAATAACACACTTTGACTGCTGCTTCAAATCCAATGAGTTGTTTGCTTTCCTCCTACCTTCTGGCTCTTCTCTTCAGGGAGAATATTCTTGTCATTTAGCAATGGTATAGTTTTAATGACCGTACCATAGATGGTGCATACCCAGAATATAGACAACTACATTTTTGGAGATGGCATCATTCTCATACGGAAGATATAGCCAAAATCGTGATAGTTATTTTGCAAAGGTTTCTGGAAAACCCTGAAAATAATTCCTATTTTAAGAAGAGCTGTAGCAAAGATGCTTAAAAATGCACCAATCCAAAACAGTCTAGATGAAGATAACTTATTCAGGTCCAGTCCGATGTATGTATTTCAGATTAGGTTGCAGTTTTACTGCTGTGTCAGTGGGGGGAAATCCCCACGCCTGCAAAAGGCCCAAATGAAGTGCTAGTCTACTGCCCATGGGACAGACGTTATGTATTTTTTAATAAATAACACAGCTTTAAGAAATCACTGTTTGCAAATCCTAACGCAGCAAACACCCTGCTACTTTGATAGTATTACACGAATAACGAAACCCCCTAAATTCTTACTTTCGGGACCCCACTCCTACTCCCCTGTAAGCAATTAACATCAAATTACAATTGTAAAGCCCCTGACGACCTAGCAAGCCACCTCAGGCCGCGGCCCTGCCTGCAGCCCCCCAGGGCCCACAGCGCTCCCCGCCATGACAGCCTGCCCTCACCTCAGCCTTGCGGCTCCTCTGATTGGCCAGTGGCAGACAGAGGCAGCCTCCCATTGGCTGCGTGCCCCTCTGGTGAGGGCGATAGGCTGGGCCCAGCTCCCGCCCGGGCGACACTGGTGGGGTGTCCCGCGGAGGCCTGGCGCCCGGGTGTGATGCAGCCAGGCAGAGCTAATCCTCAGTCATCGCCTTATAAATACAAGGAGCTCTGTTCCAGAAAATCTGGGCCTGAGGAACCAAACGGGCGACTTCGTAAGAGAGCATGCGCTGGTAAGAACCTTAAAAAGCAGCCTGAACTCTGAAGAAAGCTGACCACAAGAACAGCACTGTACAGAAAAATGTTTATTGAGAGTGTTGTTGTATTAGAATTGTTACCATTTCATCAGCAAAAGCTGTGGCAAAAGAAACATGCCATTATTGTATTCCCGTCATGAAAACTGGTCTGTATGTCAGCACCGGTCTCTCAGCTGGTTGCTCAGTTCCTGAAGTTCAGCAATCATGTTGTCCATAGTTGTCACCTCATCAGCTATCTCACTGTGAACCTCATTACTTGTTACATCTACAAAAAGTTGCTGCATGACAAAAAGAAACACGTTATTTTTAAACATACATACAGTTTCTCTGTTTCGGCATAGAGACAGAATACAGGAAGCTTATCACCACTACCCTGCCTTTTGTACTTTTGGTACCTCTGATGGTATCTCTCTCTTTTAAAAGGCCATTTTGTGGCTAACAAACAGAAGGTGCATATATATATATATATGTACACACACATACACACACACACATATATACAAAGGCCTGAAGTCCGTGCCACACATCTGATATTTTGCCAAAGCAGACAAATCCTCCTGCAGAAGCTGGGTTTCCGCTCTGACCTGACTGCCTACGCTGACTCCTGATTCCATCAAAAGTGAAGCACTTTACCATGAAACTCAAATTAGAAGAGCATCTCACTTACTGTCACTGCAGTTTACAAACCCACTTGCTGAGAAAACAGTAGTTGTGCATTTTAATGGACATTTTTCCCACTGTTATATTCTGTTGCATCATTTTCTCCAAAACCTCAAATAAATATGTTTTAGCATTTGATCTCAAGAAATGTGTGGGTGAAGACATCAATCTGTGTATAATAAAGTCTGTGTGTAATAAAGTTATGCAAGAGAAAACACTAGAGCAATAAAAATAGTTTGCTCTTAAAGATCTTATGACACTAACAGAAACACAAAGCAGCTAACTCATGAGCAATCATAATCTTCACATATTTACAGGGAAACCAAGGGAGAGGAATGCTAAATGACTTGTTTAAAGCCTTGAGATATGCAAGCTCTAACTGGGGCTTTGTGCATGCTGCACCAGAACACCCAAGGCCAGGACCTGTCATGTGACTCAAGTAACATGGAGGCTGCGTGAGGCACCACTTCACAGAAATATGGTGGTGGTGGGCATCCACACATGTTTCCTCTTTATTATGTAAAGGGAGAGTGATTCACACTTCATTTGATACAATCCAAAAGCCTACATTTAGAGACAAAAACAAACCAAGAAAACAAAAGTTGCTCTGGAGTATGTCTGTACTTCATTAAATCATCAAAACATAATGGGACAATGCAGATACACATATAAACAAAAAGGTACTTAAAAGGCCTGGACCAAGGTCTTTAATGTGCCTCAGAACAGTGTTGTCACTGAACAAAGGAACATCTTACACAAAAATAGGAACATGTTCCTGCTAAAAGTACAGAAACTTTTCTGACTTTCAGCCCCAAAACCTCATACTGGGAATGTGACAGAAAAGTTTGGTTCTTTCTGGCTAAGACAAATAAATAAATCAGGATGATATAATTATTTGTTCTTTTTTTTCTTTTTTTCCCCACACAGTTAAAGAGATCTATTCAACTAGCTGCAGCCTGGGGAAGTTTCATGCACCATCATTCTTTGGGCTTTGTGCTCCACGTTTCCCCACAACAGTACCCACATTTCAGGCATTTATGATACAGCTCCATGACCTTTCTCCTTTTTGGAGACCCCACCTGTCAGATCCGAATGATGCATGGGGGCAAGGAGCAGAAAAGAGCCCACTATGCTATTTTCTGGAGCATACAACTGCCCCAGAAGGCTCTGTACAGAAAGGAGACCATTAACAACACAGTTTTGAGTTGCAGAGTTCAGCAGAATGTGGCTGCATCATGAGACTGGCACAGCACAGGAGCTGGAATGTCAGAGATAGAGATCCCAGGAAAGGTGAGAAGTTTGAGAAGTGACATTGTTTCACCTGTACAAAAACTACTGGTTTGTTCCAATTGTATGTCTTGTCTACAAAAGTTTGGAATTTTATCTTTTAAAAGTTACTTTCACTGTTCCTTTATTCCTTCTGAAATCTTAACTACTGCATCTGCTCTTAGCCCATTTTTTTAAGTGCTCTTCTCTGTTAAAATTAAAAAGAAAAAACCCCCACACTAATGCTGCCTCACAAGGCAGCAAAAGGAGATGCTGCAGTCAAGCTTGGACAGGCATAAACAGTGCTAAACTGTGCCTAGGATCTTACAGAAGACAACTGAGTTTTTAAACCACAACACACTTTGGAAATTCAGTGTGACTTCAATTTAAAAATAAGATGGCATCTTGGAAAGTATGCACAAACAGTGAGGTCACACCAATAGCCTTATCTCTAACATGTCAGTTTTCTCAGAAGTGCTATAAAACTTAAGAGGCACCACTATCTGCCAATAATACAGAGGTTCATTTAATTAGTGCCTTCAGGCATTAAAAAATACAATTTACTAGACTCATCCATCCTTAATCTTTCAGATACTGCATGATCTTGCATAATACAAACCACCTGTACTTGTATTTATATTGTTTATGTCAGGTAGTCTTGCTTTCTCTACAATAATACTCAGCCTACACACTTTTTTTTAAAAAACATTTTGTGAAACACAACAAGATGTACAAGCAGCTTTTTTCACCACATTCCGAAGACTTATGTATACCAGTATTTAAAAGCACAGTCACAGAGCCTGCTTGTGTCTGATTATACAACTTCCCTAGGCTTTTATCCTTAAAATTATAGGACTTAAAAGAGAGTGAGCCAAGTTTCGCACACTGATGATGGATCAACACTTTGTAATACTAGCACATGTTATAAAACTTATGCTCTGTAATTCACATTTACTAAACCCCACACACAGACAGGAAGAATACTTCTTTAACCCACTAAGTGTATTTTGAATGAAAATGTATTCCAGATCAGTCCTCAGTTAAACAATGGCTGTCTCTCATGTTTTAGGATGAAGAGTAAAATTAGGATAATAATGGTGCAGAGACAGACTCGGCTCTTTGGGTGCCTGACGATGGAGGCACAACTCAAAACCCATACATACAATTCAAACATGATGACATTTTCCAATAAATTAACATCTAAGTTGGTAGGTTATCCATGAAAACCTATTAAAAATTGTTTTTCTCTTTTAATAATAACTGTTTTTAAAAACACTTCAAGTGATGCAAAGTAATCCTGACATGTTTTGGTCTTTTCTGTAGGTTGACATCCATCCTTTCTAAGAATGCCCCTACAACTATGCACACAAGGAAGAGGTCTTTGAAAGGACTGATTTTTTTTAAACATTCAAGTCTGTCTGTGCCACATTTTAAGTAACATTCTAGCTCCCTTTAAAATGTAGACTCGTAGGTTTATTTCAGTAAAAGCCTAGCAGAAAGGAGGAAAAGAAAAGTCTACTTAAAACTGGAATCCTTAAGAGCATAGAGGTGAATATCCATCTGATGATGCACTGGGACAGGCAGGTATTATCTGGTCTATAAATGACTCAAAACAGAGAAATGGTTTCTGGCAACAGAACAAAGATTCCTAGCTTTCAAACAAAAATTCCTACCTTTCAAACATTCCTACCTTTGCTTTGGATGACAAACCACGTAAGTTAAGCCGAGCTGAAGAAAGTATCTGCAAAGCTTCCTGATGATTAGATTTGTTCTTGCTGCATTTTATAGCCACTAGAATCCAAACACAGAAGAAAAGGGCCCCAAAACAATAAAGTGTTACCTCTACAGCAATAACTTTCAAACAACAACATTTAATTAACAATCTTGATACCTTCCACCGGCAATTTTTTAATGTAATATCCCCCAAAAGAAACACAAAGAAAAAGAATGCCAAGTAATTTTGAGAAGAAAACTCTAAACCCAACAGGTAGATGTATCCTTCTTAAACATAAATACCACAGCACAGTGTTATTTACCAAGCCTAAGATTTGTCCATCTCCTGACTGGCACAGTCAATCAAACTTACGTGCTGATTTGAGGACTCAGATGAACTGTAGATGCATTTTCACTTGCATTAAATTGCTAGATCATGAAATTAATTTATTCCACATTTTCCAGTCGTAAGTTTACCGACTCACCCAACACAATTTCCGCCTCATTCCAAGTATATTTTTGTATGCACTATCAGGATGACGCTCTCTGTTAGAGGACTCCCAATAGCAGGATTAAATATAATGGGTAAATTGTAATATTATCATTGTGTTACATGTTACTAAGCTTAATAAATATTTACTACACTCTTCATAAATAACAGAAGTTCTTTTCAGGTAAAACATACCATGTGCAATCTCTGTGGCTCCTTTCACCACTTCCTTAAAAGAAGAAACATCTTTCTCCCAATCACTTGATTGAATTTCACATTTATGTGCCTTAGTGAGACACTGCAGTGACTGCAAGGAGAAAAAAAAAAAATTAGTATGTGAGAAAACGAGCAGACTAATTTAAAGTATCTATGAAATCAATGCTCTATCCAGAAAATGAATGAAGCTTAACTATGCTTGATTTCCTGTGAGTTGGGGTAGTGTCCCTCTCTGCAACAGTAAGCACCAGCTGTAACACAGATGTTCTTCACCAATACCACATGTCAACTATGAGACACATATAAAGTAACGTGTGTCTAATTTATATCTCTAAAAAATCTGTCTAGACTGATGGATGTGACCCATGTTTGCCAAGTCATCATAATTAAATTCACATGAAAAACGGGAAAACACTTGTACTCACACTTTGAACAGCAATTTTATACCTAAAAAAACCTATAACTGAATACATAAAAGCTTTCTTTCTGTATACGTATTCTTGGCAAATAATGTATTTTAAAGATGTAGCTATTAGCTGCCGTACTAATCTGGTTCTCAGCATGAAGAGGAAAAATAAATGTAAAAACTATGGAAGGAGAGTCCCATTAAGAAAAAAAGCATGAAAAATTTAAGCAGAAGAAATTTTTGGTTTTCAGTTTTGTTTTCTTTCTACAGCATCAGAAATAGGAACAAATACATGCCAGAAGTTACATGGCTTGGTTGAATACATCTCTTCAATTATCTTTTTAAAGAGTTGTCGTGGGTTTGGCCAGGACAGGGTTAATTTTCACAAGAAGCTGGGAGGATGAACAGCCCAGGACAGCTGAACCCAACTAGCTGAGAGGATACTGGATACCATGCTCAGTATGTAAGTGGAGGATCGTCTGAGCATCAGGTTCTGGGTGGTGAGCAATTGCATTGTGCATCACTTGCTTTATATATTCTTCTATTAGTATTATTGTTACTGTTTCTTCTCTCCTTGTGTTGTCCTATTAAATTGTGCTCATCTCAACCTACAAGGTTTTACCTTATTCTTCCAATTCTCTTCTCCATCCCACGGAGTGGGGGTGGAGAGGGGGAAGAGGGGAGAAGTGAGCGGGTGGCTGGTGGTGCTTCATTGCCAGCTGGGGTTAAAGTGCAGCAAGAGTTTAAATATCATATAAAGGAATAAAACCTTTAAGTGCAGTACATGTACATGAGTGCAGTAAAGACTTCTGATTGCTGAACAAAGACAGCAATCAGAACTTGGGAGGGTCATCACCTCAGAAGCTTCTACCCTCTCTCTCTCACTAGAGTTCCAATCACTGTGGTACAGATGATTGAACTGCTCGTGCTGCTGTAGATTGCAGTAATGGTAATAAAGTCAAATACATACATACTTCATGTATTAAGTCAAACAAAAGCAAATTGTTTTTATACATAATAAGCTAAGTTATAATTGGTAGGAGTTCTGGCCAGCAGAAGCAAGAACTTCCAAGAGAAGGAATAACATTTTTACAGCAGTCTTATTTCAGTCTACACGTGTCTAAGTCAGAGCAGCAAGTTAGGGGAGTTTTGCTGACAGATGTCATGGAAGAGAAAAAATACAAAGTCTTGTGGGCTGTTTGTTTGCATTTCTGGAACCTGGATTTATCCTGGAAGGAAACAGGTATGAGCTGGTGAAAGTTCAAGAAACAGAACGGTTTCATAGCCTGGGTATGGATCAGCAGAGAATCTGAAGGATGGAAAGATTCCTTGGTGGGAGAGGGGTGGACTGGATTGCATTCAGCACAGGGAAAAAAGAAGTACTGAATGAAGTGGCAGGTCAGGTACATAAAAGTGTAAGAATAAATATACGCTAGGCTAAATTAAAAGAAACATAAACCCAACATTTCCATAGTTTTACACTCCTAACTTGTAAATCCTGTCTGACTTTGATTCAATTTACAAAGCACTGCTATGAATTTTAACTGTAGACACTTGTGATTCATGGCATCAGATACAGCAGCAGAGCAGAAATGTAAAAAAAAATACATACATTCAAGGTTGTTCTTTCAAATGCAGAGTTAGGAACAAAATTGGTTAAATATAATTAGACCTGCACTAAATAATGTATTACATTATGGAACAAAGGTCAAAGCCTACTTTTGTAGGGAGATGCACAACGCTATAATAGATTTGTTCCCATCTCTTTGTCCTGTGATGCCACAATATAGTAAATAATGCCCTTTTAGAATTCATTGCCCTTTTGCATAATAAATGTGGGTTAAAAACTGCAGTGATACATCTGGAATTTTTCTACAGATAGTTATCATCACTTAATATTTGACTGACACATGACAGTGGTTGTGGCAGTGAAGCCAATAAATACTGCTTTTAACATTTTTACTTTATAATATACCAGAAAAGCCATCAGTGTTTATCTAGTGTATTGTAAATGAATTTTTACACTGTAAATTATGCTGTGGCTGTAGGCAGTTTTGCTCTTTCATGATCTATATCTATGGTATCGTCATACCAAGATACTTGGATATACAGGTAAGCATACCTTAAGTATTTATAAACATCATTCCATTTTGCAAGGCAATCTAGACCATAGGCACGTTCCATAATCGGTCTGATTAGGAAACACAGTTAAAGTCCTGTCTACTCTACAAATTGAAACCATGTTTTTAACTGGGTTAGTGAAAAATACTATGATGTAACCAGATTCTGAAATGATTACATTTATAGTATAGACAGGGCCTTTGCTACTTTGCATGTCTGAGTAAGAATTTGAGGATATATTACAGGATATTGCAATGTCTGTATTTCTGAATTCTAAATAGGCCAAATCCCTTTTATTGTTCAGTTGTAAAGAAAAATAGGGAAGGAAAAAAAGGAGGAACTGGAGGTATAAAGGACACCGGCAATGACTGAAAAAGGCATTTCACAGGGCAAAGCATAACGAGGAAGACAATGAGCAAGGCTCAAATAATTATAAGTTTAACCCCACAGGCATGCAATTTCTGGGCCCTACCATCTGCCTAATATGCTTGATGACATCAAGCAACAAGCAATCCTCCAGACTGACATTTTTGCCCAGGTCAAAGGCATACCTCAATTAGGGTACATACTGAATGCTGACCTTGTGTATTTTCAGCTTCGGTGAAGATCTGATAAACCATAAATATTTTTGGAGTGTCAAGGCTATTTGAATGGTGGAAATTTAATACCAAATGCATGGCACACTCCAGCACACAACAAAGTAAACACTTGTAGCAGCACAGAGGGATTAGTTTGGAAATGCAATCAACTCAGTTACCTGAGAAGTGGTAAGAGCGAGAGATGGCATTAACGTAGCAAAACCAGAGATGGGTAAAGAGAAACCAATGGTTAAACAGATTAAGAAATAAATAGCATTCTTTAATCCCATTTTAAGCTAAGTAAGGACAAAGCATTTTTATTCTCTAACTGTGGTAATAGACTCCCTACAACGCATTTTCCCTTAGTGACTGCAAAGAATATAGATGGCTTGTGATGCCACTGGATCATGCTGTTAAGATCCACTTTTACCCAAAAGCTGGAATATCTTGTCTTCAGAATCAAAGACTCCAATTTAAAAAAAACAAAACCCTGCCATTAGATTATAGACATTAGATTGCTGCCAAGAAAAGTTTCAGAATACAAATCCAAGACAATGCACATATGCTGTGATAGAATGTTTTAAAACAAAATACTGATAAATGAGAGAGAGTCTTATAAAAATCCACAAAAACTGATGTAAAACATCTTGCTCCTGTTAGATAATAAAAATGTGTGCTGTAGAAACATGAAAAGCAGAAAATAAACCTATAGAAACACTAAAGCAAAACACACCTGGAACAAGAGCATGTCTTAGTCTAGCACTATAGTTCATTAGAGAACAGAAGGTTTGTACCAGAAGTGTGTATCCATAAACGTACACCTCAATATATTTACCTTTTCTATATCTTCACTACTATCATTCTGTCCATTTCCATAAAGTTGAGCATAAAGTCTCCAGATCTCCGCATCATTTGGAACTCGTGAAGTCACTCTGCCCAAGAGCTCTTGCAGCTTCCCCTTCAATCCACTCGCTACCTCTCCAGTGCGGTCTGCCATACCATCTACTACCGCTCTGACTAGAATAGCCAGTACCTTAAAAAAGCAGCAGCAAAGAACTTTTATTGCAACTTAAATCAACATTAGTATATATAATCATATCTGTAATATTTGGTTTCTATTACCAACTCAGTAATACCACAAGTACATAATTTACTAAGAAATGCATTATTAGAGGAGTAATTCAACTAGTTTAAGCCTCATCTGTAGGATTCTGTGGTTGGTAAAGATAAAAAGGCCAAAGAGTTATGACAGAAATTTGGGTTACCGGGACAGGCTAGTGCGAAGGACAACAGCAGAGGAAATGGTGGCAGTATTCTAAAGAGATTTTTACCTTAGAATATGGTTATAAAAAGATCAGTAAACAGGCTGAACCAGATTAATTCAGGTAAATGTCAGACACTGTTGTCTACAGGACCTCTATTTAAGTACCTGCAGAAACAGAAAGGTATATAGGGGATGTGATGGAAACCGGGAAGCAACTGAACACTACCTTGGGAAACTCTGTGTTTAATGCACTTCTGCTGAATTACTAGTCAAGTCCTTTCAGTTAAACTTTTTACAAGTACTCATTTGATGGCTGTACTTCCTGAGTCACTGGCTTGAGAATGTGGGATCTGACCTGCAGAAATGCTAAGCATGTGCAGCTGCTGGTGAACTCAAAGAGAACCGGGCTTTGCACCCGTGAAATGCTACATAATACCAAGTGCCCCTGAAAAAAACATGAGTCTTCATGTCCAACACTGAAAATTAGAAGACAGTTTTGTGGTGCCTCAGTTACTTCTCAATAAAATGAGAAAAAGCAAACATAAATTAAGACATTGGATCATACAGTGAATTAGAAGCAAATAAAACCCAGAAAAGCTGTGGTGTATTAAGTGAGAACTACCTGTTCTGTGTAGTGCATGAGACACGGAGACTGGGGAAGAAATAATGCTAAAAATAAAATGGAAGTCTCATAAGGCTTCCATTCAAGATAGGCTGGTATATAAACACCTTTATGCTGGTACTTCCTAACTTGTGAGGTTATATTTTGGCAATTTTTTTGCCATGTGATATTAATACTTATACTTAAATTACATTAATAGCAATATTAATATCAAGACAGTAATAAAACCACTTTCAAAGATGATCTGTGAGTAGCCCCAAAGCATACAAATATAGCACTACTCTAGTAAAAGTAGAACAGGGTGCATCCTCACAAACCAAGATGTAGTTCACTGGCAGAAAGTAATGGAAAAATCACAACAGTAGCAAAGTATATAACAGTTAAAATAAAAACATATGCAGTTTAGTATTTTTGATATGTCACTTGAATAAAAAAACCTTTTCTTCTATAGAAAGACTGAATCAACATGGATCCCAAGAATTAATTACTGAGTTTTATGAGATATAGGAAATCTTTGGCAAAACAACCCAAATAAAAAGTGGCTGATGATGTCATTAAATAAAGCTATGTAACCAAAAAAGTGAAAAAAAAAAAATTATACATCTCTCTGGTCTCTTTTCAGAATCATTAAGAAATCATAGTAGCATCTGAACATCAGCTAAACAGCTCCCCCCCAACTGTAGCCCTTATAAAATGATACGAGAAACTGGCTGTTCTCTTTTTTTTCTGTAAACAGCTCAGATTTTCACTTAAGATAATAGAAAATATGATCAACTATTAATAGTTCAAAATTCTGAAATTCATACTACATTCATGGTTTGGAATCTAAGGGACTAAACCCCATCATTAAATTAATCAGGTCTTCTGTAATGATTTGCTAGAAAAACACCAGCAAGTATTCATATTTCTATTTCCAGCATCGTAATAAAAAAAAAAAAAAGAGGTGTATGAAGAAGCATTAAACTATGTTTTCTTTTGAAAAGGAACTAGAACTAGTCATGAGGATTCATACATACATTTACGACTTCTCAGTCAATTTCTCGTTTTAACAAACTTGTTACTCAGAGTCCAAAGATTTAGTTCACTTGAATATCATGTATAGTTATTAAGAGTTTTAAAGCCAATTGTATTTTGTTTGCACATGAAAAAAGAAGGCTCCTTGGTCAGAAGGATTTAGGAACTGAAAAACTCATATTCCCATAGAGTTTAGGCTTTGCTTACACTTTCATAATAATAATCTATCTCCTTTTTTTGTAATTCATCATGTAAGCTTAAGCACTACAGCAGTTAAAATAAAACTAGTGTGAAGGCCCCAATTAAAGGGTCCATTAAACAGTAAGGAATCATTAATGTTACTTGGCTGTGTCCAATATTTAAATAAAGCTATTTCCAATTGCATGTGAACTGTGCTAATCTCGACAAAGTGTTACAAACTAACAGAGCTTTCCGTTTTAGATGATTGCCTTAAGTGTTAAATTTTAATTGATATATTTGTGAAATTTTAAACTGCCATACACGCTAAACCAATAAAGCAATGCTCTGTTGCCCAGGTACCCACACAAGCAATAGAGCTTCTTTTTTTTTTAATGGCTCTTTTAATGAACTGTGTATAGAGTTTGTGTTTAGTATGACATCACATCATCTGCATTACTCCTTCTCCTTTGCTTTTGTGAATAATGCATGTTTACTAAAAACTGAACAAAACCCACCATGGGACAAAACCTTAGAAACCAATCCAATCAGTTTTAAATGTCGTGATTGCTCTCAGGTAATCTCATTATAAAATTGTTCTCCAAATAGCTCCTTTTATATAAAAATTCACTCAATCAAAACATTTTTAGAAGCTTCACTAATACAAACCAAACTTGACAGCGCTCAAGTAAGACGAGGACTCTCAGATACTAGACCCAAAAAGACAAAGTTGCATTCTATGAGGTCTTGCTATACTCCTCCCAAGTTAAAGCTTTATTACAAAGGATAATTGTCATTAGCGAGCTACTTAAAAGAAACAGAGCTCCAGAAATTATTAATTCCTACCCTTGCTCCTTAAAATCCCCTTGGAATAAGCTCTTGCAGTCTTTTATTAGAAACATTCTGGCAATAAGAACTGCTGAAATGAGGGTATTTGATGGAAAGGGTAACAGGAAAACTGCCAGATTCTCAAGAACACAGAATTGCAGAGAGGAACCATTTGTCCATACTTCTGAATTCATATTCTTTGACAGCACAGGATGAAGATCTGGTTTTTGAAAGTAATGTAGAAAAACAGGTTCTCCATCCACAAAATAACTTTGTTATTCACAGAACTACAACTTTCCAAGTAAAAAGGATTGCTTGCCTCCACAAGCACACATGTGGTGCAAAGTACTATGGTAAGCAGTTGTAGAAATCTTTAAGGTGTATTTACCACCTCAGACTAATAATTCAGAGGATAAACTGATGACGACAACAGGTAAGACTTTCTTCTTGGGTCCTTTTTAATGACTGATCTATTAGATGAAACTACAGATAATTCAGCAAACCTTTATGTTTTATTATGTAACAGCTATGTTAAAGGTTTTCAGGGTATATTTCTCAGTAGGTTCATGAACATTAAGAGAAATACGGAAATTTGAAGAAGTTTAAGTAAGGAAGGATGGTAAGAAAGCATGCTTACAATATTTAAAGCAGCTACTAGGAAACAGAGACTTATGAAAGTATGTTCTTTGCTGTAATCTTTCATTGCATTTATAAAGAGCCCTTCAGCTTTTCCTTGTACATACACATCTTCAAGCCTCATGATATCTTGATCTCAGAACCTTTGCCACAAGGATGACATCGTTAAATAACTAGAATAACTTAGAAGCAAAATTTCTCAAAGCTGCATTCTATACTCAGGAGTCTGGCACAAGAAGACAGCAATGGCCTAACAGAAATCACAGATGAAGATATGAATGCCTTACTGTTATTAGAAGAAATGAGTGATTTATGAATATGACCTCATACTATGCTGAAATAAAATAAAAAACCGGATGTAGCTATTATATATTCAGTGGCAGACTCTTAATTGATGCATTCAGTCTCATAAGGGGTATTCCACAAGAATGATTATGCTAAATGTGAGTGGCAACTGGCTTTCTGTTTTCACAAAGAACTGGAATCAATGACTCAACATGTTTCTTCCAGTCCCGTGCATATTCATTTTTCTGGGTTTTTAAATTCCTGCCTTCTTTCTCACCACTATGTCATCTAGCTCAGTAGTCTGTCAGTTAAAATCTATGGTGACTACAAATACTAAACATAACCTTACAGAAAATCATACTATCTTGCATGGAAACAGAAGTGTATGCTTCTTACTCATGTTCCACAATTTTACTTTGTTAAAATTCAATTGCACAAGAGGGTTGTAGAGCATCTCTATTTAAAACAGGCCAGCTGGCAAATAGGAGAGGCTCAGAAATTAATGGAGAGCTTTGTAAACAATCTCAGCAGAAGCTTTTAGTTTTATGCCCTTTTTTTTGTTTTGCTATGGGAATACTCTTCTCTTCCTTGTAAGATTATTGATTAAAGCCTTTCTGAAATTCTTTAATCAGGCTCTGAGGTTTTTCCTGGACAACTAGTAAAATCTTTTTAATTGAGGAAACTGTATTAGAAGTTCTGATGAAATGCATAAGACACTTTATATATCAGAACCCAAAGTTAAAATTAGGATGCGAAAAAAAACTAGGCTACATAGCATATATATATTTCTGTAAAAGCTGTAGAACAAGATGAAAAAAGAGTTATGCATCAAAAATAAAAATTCAGTGCAAGCAATATCCCCAAATATTTTAATAAAATATCCTGCATAACATTTGACACAACACACTAATAGGGGTCTGTATCATCTCACAATATCTAAAATGCACAAATACATTTAGAAAATTCTATTCCTGGTCAGTTGTCAATCTGACTAAAATACTACAGTAGGCCAGCCTTAAAAATGTTATGTAAATTAACAACTGAGAAAAAAAATTGTTAAAAAAGCCAAGCATCTGCAAGACATTCCATGAATAAACACACAGGTCCCACCAGTACCACAATACTGTAACTGCCAAACAAACTAATTTTTACCTTATCTAAGACTTTTCCATAGACACTTTTCAGTGCAAAGAGAGTTTAAGACCTTTTAATGTTCAGCCATATCACACTCAAAAGATTGTATTGATATAGAATGTTATCTTGTGCGTTGTTAGCTGTATAGCAGTATTGTACTAATATACAACTTGTTATTGAGTAATCTGAAAAAAGTTTTTACATCCCTGCCCATCATGCTTCCACAACCAAAATT
Source organism: Eurystomus gularis (assembly GCA_013400335.1). NCBI lineage: Eukaryota > Metazoa > Chordata > Aves > Coraciiformes > Coraciidae > Eurystomus > Eurystomus gularis. The sequence goes on from VZZY01000007.1 coordinate 91,898, forward strand.
AAGTCTACCTGTTGTCTCTCCTCATCACAGGACTCAAACTCCCAAGATCTAGGAAAGCTACTTTTAATCATTTTATGGGATAAGAAAAGAAACATACTCCTGGGATCAATGACCGGCAGCAGTTGGTCAATTTTGCAAAGGCTTTTGGAGGTGTTTCATTACTCTGCTTAAGGGCTTCTCTTGCTTGCCTTTCAGATTCACCTTCCTATTTTCACTAAGTGTTCAAAACCCTGCTTGGATCGGGACCTGATTTTAAGCAAGGTAACATCCCAGTTGAAGCTGTTAAAGCAGGCTCTCTGGATTGTAGGTATAGAGCGTACTTTTACAAACACTGAAGTTAACTGAACTACAGTGAAAGATGAGCAAAACAACTCCTTTATTTGTCTGTGCTCTGATTATTAAGAATCAATGTTCTGACTGTAGTGCATTCAGTCTATGAAACTCCACTTTCAAAGGCTCACTTCTGGAATTTTCAAACATGAGAAAAACCTTTCTTTAAATAATTTATATCATTTCTGATACTAAGATATGCAGGAACAATATGGAAAGATGAGTATGCATTGTGTTTTATTTAAGAATACACCTTAAAGCTGCAAGGCTCATATTTGTCCTTCCAGAAAGTCTAACACAACCTGGATGCAACAATTTTCCTTTTTCTCCATTTTTATTTTAAATACTTTGTCTTACAGTGCAGATCTCAAAAAATTAAATGGCTTGCTTACATAACTTCACTGGTATGTGCACTATCACTACAGATACCATTATCAGCAGAAATCTCCTTGTCTCACAAGAAAAATTAATGAACATATAGGATGACTTAACATGAAAACTTCCCCACCTGTGTATCCTTGTACTTTTCTCTTAAGTCCATGAGCCGGTGATAAGCTTTAATGGCTTCTGAAAACTCTCCAACATCTGTACTGGTGAGAAGATAGTTCTCCCATATTTGCCAGTGCTCATAGTTGCACTTGAGAGCTTCTTGGAGGGTTCGAAATGCTTTGACTCTAATCAATAATAAAAAAGAGAAGAAATGAAGATTCTACACTGAAGACTTAATATAGAAGATTTCTATACTAACATCAGCTGGCACTGTATCAACTAAAAAGCTGCCTATTTTAAAAAATCAGGTTTAGGAAACAGTGCAATGTAAAAATTATTGTTCATAATTTACAATGCTGATAATTCTTTAATCTCTGTTGCCAATTACTTTCTATCAGTTCACTCCACAGTACACTCTGTAGAGTTTGAACTAGGATCTCATAATTACATTGTGACAAAAATTCATTATAATTGTGCCATCTATGTCAATATTTTATTTTCTGAATTTTCAACTGGAACCACAAGAAAACAATCTTACTCATGCTTGCAATTGTAACACACACTAAACAAAAATTATGGAGTTCATGGCAGATGCAGAATGATATTGACTCATTTCATCACACAAAGGAAGGTTACTTAATAAGTGCTTTTTGTAATTTATTTTAAACATTTGCATGCGGTAAACGTGCATACCCATTGCACAGAAGCCCAGCATTCCAGCATTTTTTTCTTATGTCCACTGGAAGCTTTACTTGCAACCTCTGTTCCCTGATGCCACACTGCTCAGTGCAAATATGTCAGAGTGGCCCCAGACACTAACAGGGTCCTTCATCAAAGACGCAGAAGTGGGCCACCTCGCAGTGACAGGAAAAAGTGTTGTGGGATAAAGGTGGACGGCATAATTCCTATAAAGTCACTGTGAAGTCAGGAAACCTCTTTATTTTTTCATATGGATCCGCTGCAGCCAACCCTTTACCATTCCCTTACTCAAGGAGAGAAGTAATGGCATTCTCTGGTAAGGAGCATAGGACAGTTTGGCCAAATCAAGAACAGGAGCTGAAAGCATCTGACCTACAGTTTACAAAGGTATGACTTCCTACACAACATGCAACTAATGCGGCCAGAGAGGAGGCAGAAGGCATAAGAAATCTTAATGCAATCTGAAGTGTGTGTTGGTAAGGTCTGGGTGCCTACTCTTAAAAGCTTTAAATGTACTGCAAAAAGTTTCAATGAATTTGAAACTTTAAAAAAAGCTTTGCTAGAGAATCAGTTTGATATGGTTATTAGCACTTTAAGAGATTGAAGCTTACTCTCAGGTGGACAGTTATGTAGAAAAAACATGAATAAATTCCTTTAAATGAAAACTTGAAACAGAGTTTTCCCAGTGTGGTAAAAATCTTCTTTAGGGAAGTAGGACAATAAATCTCTTCTTAATAAAGATCATATAAAGATGGCTTGTTATCAAAATTTTCAGTTTACTTGCTCTATTGCTTGAGTAAGTTGCTAAGAGTGCTGTGTCTGAAGAAAGACAGCTCAAAGAAATTGTTGGTTCATTTTCAAAAAGAGGGTCCAGAAGAGTAAATATCCCAGCCAGGAAAAGGGAATATTCAAACAAGCGGATCAGGCTATTACAAATTTGGAATGGTTGGGTCAGGGAAAAAAAAAATGTAAATAACTGCCAGTCTAACCCCATAGTATTAAAAGAGTTAACAAATATATGTGAAGAGAGCTGAATGACAGAGCAAAACTATTGAAGCACAACAGGTCATTTGGCACAGCTACAGCAGAACAGTCCACAGGCAGGGTCTTCCCATGTTCATGTCCCTTTTTTCTCTCTCCTGATACACTAATACATGTGATGCTCCTGACTAAATGTACTAAGTTGGGTCTCCTCCACTGTTAAGAGTCTTAGTATGGGATTTCAGACCGCGATTTTGATAGATTATATTAGAAAATAACAAAGACCTGCTCCTTTCTCTGTGGATTTTGCTATAATGGAAGTTCGATCTGCCACAGCCCTCTGTCAGGCTAGAACATGCTCTGGCTGACTAATATACCCCAAACACCTTGAGATACTGTTTCTGAAACTGCTCTTCAAGATCTGCAGGATTAACCTGTGTGATCTCCTTCATCTTCTCAAAAATTAAGTTATCAGGAGGGCAGATGCTAATCAGATGAAACTGTAAAACATAGACAAGATACCAGAGGGCTGGGATGGAAATCGTATTCCTCACATCATCACTCGTTGCTATGCTAATAAAGTTCTCTACGTTCTCAAAACAAATCCTTACAGATTTAATAAATCATATAATGATGGAGCTAAATCAATTAATATTCAAGCAGGAAACAATGGGCAGTACCAGAGTGTCATCTTGTCTTGGAAACCAGAACTCTTCCACCCAAAAGACAGAGGGCCAGTCCTAATTTGTTCTGAGAAACATGAGATCTAGATTTCAAAGGCCTCCTGGCATCCAGGGAAGTTTTTCTGGTAAACTGAAGAGCAGAGTCTGTTTTCACCACAATTAATTTTTCTGTAGGAAATTCAGAATACATAAAGCTTGCAGACTATGAAAAAGCAAACAACGCCCAGAAAAAAAGCAAAACCCCTTTCATTTGGGTGTCAGCAAGTTGTTTGCATACACTTTTCAAAAAGACTTATGCATTTTGTACTCATCTGTTGTATGAGACTCTGCTAAGCCTTACCCAAATGTACAGTCCTTGAGTAGGACTGATTTAAGAGTAACTGGTTGGAGCAAAGCTTGATTTTGATGCGAGAGCAGAAGAAAAGTTAGTTTCCAACTTTAATATGAATGTGTTGCATTGGTTGTACTTGCTACATCATAAATACTTTTAACAAGAAAAAACTGTAGGGTGAGAGGTACCACTTTTATAAAGCTTTTAAAACCCTACTTCCTGTAAAATGAAATACGTTATCAATGATCCAACCTGGGAGAGAGAACTGAAGGGATAGGAAGTACAAAATATGAGGTAACCACATTATAGGAATAAAAAACTCAATGTAAAAAAAAAAAAGGAAATCCCAATCATTTATTTTGGAAGCAGCATCTTCTAATCCTTTTGAAGTACTTACTTCTGTTTTAATCTGATATAAGCAGTTGATAAATTGTTCCAGGCCTCAGCATTCTGTCATGATAAAAGGAGGAGTATGAAAACAATTATTCACTTATATTATACTTACTGGATAAAAATACTTAAATGAAACTACTGTGAAATACCATTGATTTTGCTAATCACACATATTAACATGTATTTTCTACAAGGTAGTCAAAATACTACATTGAAATAGAAATTATATAAAAATAGAAAGACATAAATAAATATTACTGACTACAGCAACAATCAGGTATATAAATATCAATTAACTGCCTTCTGGTTGGAATACAGTAAGTCAGCTCTTGCTTTCAGTTTAAACTCTAACGGGCATCCTCTTCTGGATTGAGCTGGGATGGCTGGAGAGGTCAGTGCTCCCAGCAGCTCATCACTTCTCACTAGCTGGAAGCTACGTACCTGCACCACTCTGGAAGTGGAAAAAAATAATCTGAATGTTCCCTATTGCATCTCAGGCAAAGCTAACAGGGTTAGTTCCAAAAGTGTTTGTCAACTGTTTTAGCTGCAAAGGATTACAGAGTGCTCAGACAATCTTTCCTCTGGTAAAACCAGCAAATTCATGAAAAGAGATGATTCCTGCCCAACACCTTACACTGCTGTAAATTTGAAGCTTCCCCACTGAATTCAGCAAAGTGACAACTAGCATAAATTTGAAGAACAGAACCTGGGTGCTGCAATGAAATGTACTCTGGTACTGAAGGCTATCCTCAGGCTTAAGGAGCTTTTAAACTATGTTGAGAAACCTTTTTGAGGCTTCATTCATTAAAACAGTCATGACATTGCTGCAGATCATTGTACAAAGCAAGGTTTCGCCTCCATAACTAAGAGCCAGCCCAGCATCCTTTACTCAAAAAAGAAATACCACTTAACCCACTGAGTAGTCAGTTGGCTTGTTTATATGAATGCCTTTTTAGTACCTACTTAGAAGTAAATCTATTGCACTGAAATAAAAAATATCTATATATAAAGTAAAAATTCTAGTTAAATACAGTTGTCAGTATATATATTTTTTTTCCAAGCAAGTTATTTCATTTTATTAATAAAGAAAAAAAGATAGTCACTTTTCATTGCTCTCTCATTCTTTTCTCTTGGGGAAAAGAACAAATAACAGTTTCTATCAAGTAGGTGGCATTAACTGTAAGCAAGCAACACACCGGCGGTTAGGCCTGTTGACATAAGTATTGCCAGTGCACCCGAGAGGTCACGCAGATGACGCCTCTGCTGTCTCGAAGCGCAGTCACACTCAAACGGCAAAACTGCGCACACGCCTGCCCCGTGCATCCTGAAAAACTGGCTAACAAGCTCTGCTCTCCCTGCGCCCAGCTACAAATGTACCTGTCATGAAACCACTTATTTGACTGTTTTTTCAGAAGAATTTGATTACTTAAAGGACCAAGTATTTTAATCTAATTTTTTTTGGTTTTAGCTCTCTTTTTAAGCACTCCTCACAGTCTACACATTCCTTTTTCTCTGTTCTAGCAATGTATGCAAGCATAAAGGAATTTCAGCTCAAACATATTTTAGCATTCACGCGCATATACTTGGACGAAGTTAAATATTAGGCAAGTATTTTTACGATGCCTCATGACAAAAATATATCCTTCATGCACAAGCTTAATTTATTCAAAAGGCTAAGGTTTAAACAAGTTTTTCATTACTGCTTTGCTTGTTTATAATGAAAATATCCTTGTTGCTTTTAGATAAGCCATCTGAATCGCTTGTTGAAAAGTACATACATCTGGTTCCAATGTCACACAGCGCTGAAATGCTTTGGCAGCACCTTCGTAGCCTTCTAAAGCAATATATGCGCAGCCCAGGGAAAACCATACACCTAGCTGGAGATAAAGAAGAGTGGATGACTACATACACACATACATATTGCTGCACAGAACAAAGAAGTTTGCCTGGATGCTCATACACCGGATGATTTTACCTGATTTTCAGCTATCATAATACTATTGCATTGAAATGAACAACATCCTGTATGCAGAATACAGGAAAAATTTAGGTTCAAAGGTGTTGAGTATATAAAGACCACTTAACTATATGTGAAGTGCTCTTTAACAGCACATCTTCATTTAGAGAAGAAAGTGACAGTTATTTAAAGATTTGCATATTTTGCTTTAACTTATGAAAAATACCCACTCATTTCATAGCATTACAATTAGGTCAAACGGTAAATACTAGTAAATGTATTTAAAGGGAATCACATTTCACAAGAAACATTTCTAATGACTGAACACGAAAACTTTAAAATTATAGCTCTTTCTGCTTGTCAGAATATCAGTCTTCTCTAGTTTATAATGAAGTGCTTGGAGATAGAAATGTATTTAAATAATGCCTTGCATAGAGAACAGAACTCTACCAGTTCAATAATCTTGCATTTTAAGTCTTTAGTTGTTACAACTAGATACCTCTCACTCATACGGATTCATCTGGGAAGAAGAGCTCAGCACCTCCTTCTCCACTTCCCCTCCTCAGGAAGCTGTAAAGAGCAATGAGGTTGTCCCTCAGCCTCCTTTTCTCCAGACTAGACAAACCCAAAGTCCTTAGCCACTTCTCAAAGGACATTCCTTCCAGCCTTTTTGGCAGCTTTGTTGCCCTCCTCTGGACACATTCAAGGACCAGAACAGGGGCCCAGAACAGCACGCAGCACTCAATGTGAGGCCGCACCAATGCTGAATACAGCCAGCTAATCACCTCTGTGACCAGCTGGTTATGTTGTTTGATGCACCCCAGGATGGGGTTTGCCCTCTTGGCTGCCAGGGCACACTGCTGACTCCTACTGGGCCTGCTGTCCAGTGATAGGACGTGTGGAAATGGTTCAAAGCTGTGCCACAAGAGGTTTAGACTGGACATTAGGAAGCATTTCTTTACTGAGAGGGTGGTCAAACACTGGATCAGGCTTCCTAGAGAGGTGGTCAATGCCCCAAGCCTGTCGGTGTTTAAAAGACACTTGGACAATCAACAACATGCTTCAACTTTTGGTCAGCCCTGAACTGGCCAGGCAGTTGGACTAGATGATAGTTGTCTCTTCCAACTGAAATAGCCTATTCTATTCTAAATAATAACAGATATGGGTATAAATTACAGCAAATGAAATACGTATTTTCGTAGCTCTTCAACAGCAAGTTCCAGATTTGCCACATGCTTAGTTGTCAAAGACCTGCAAGTTAAGCAGTACTACCTTTTAGAAAAGCTCTGCAATTCAGAAAAGTATTAAATCCCAAGTACATTGACAGAGTGTTTTCTGAAAGTTTTCTGCTGTTTAAATATATGCAGCCAAAGTCAAACAGAACATTTTATAATGTACTGCAAAATCATTCCAGGTAGTACTACCTACTGCAATAAGCTCAACTGTTTCTCTATTCAAAATGCCAAGGTAAGAAATATAAATAGCTTTTACTGGAAATTTTTTTGAGAAGGAGAAAAAGGTTGGTAAGAGGAAGATGGAAAACCAGGTTACATTGATTCTATACTGCACAACAACATAATACTTTCCAAGATATCTGATTAATATTTATATCCTCTTGCATTTTGGTACTAGTTCTGAAGCATGCAATTCTGATAACTCAGGTTCTTTGTAGGAAACTATAATGGCTATTTAAACACAAAAACGTTACCTTAAGAAACATTTGCAAATCAGGGATTTTACAGGGTTGAGTATGAAGCTGTTGGTTCATATGCAAGGACCTTCCACCTCTACAGATTAATTGCAAACTCTGTAGCAGGTATTTTTTGCAGTTTTCTCCAGATCGGACTCATTTTTCTGCCTGAGACCCAAACTGAAGTGAGTAACAAGGTATCTGCTCCTGACCTGCCTGCTTTAGAGTTCATAGTTAATCTGCATCAGAATTTAGATCCCAGAACACAAGTATGTGACAATCATCCCTGTCAGATCTGGCACCCTGCTGGGGAGTCTTAATGATATCAAGAAAAGAATTGAATAAACTTGGCAATAAAGATAACTTTTTTGCATTTGAGGGTGCATTACATGGATGGCCCATCCTCAGAGCATACGGATGAATATGTGAAGATAGTGCTATCAATTACATCTGGCCTGGGCAAACATGAAAATCTACTTTTCAGCACTGTCAGCCTGTCACCTTTCATGATCCTTAAGCTCATCATTCAAAGAAGAAACTGCACATTAGGAGAAAACGATGTTTCCCAAATCTCAGAGGGCAAAAATAGTAGGAAATAAACATTTAGTCAACCTAATTTTTTAAGCCGCTTTTATCTATCAAGTTTCCAGCAGTCCAGCACTCCCACATGGCTGCTACCTCATCAACTCCTCTTTCTCTCTTCCTGGAGCTTCCTAGCTCTGGACATGAAAAGTGGGGGTAGAGATGGGACTTACCAAGTATGAAACTGAAGGCTAGCTCCAGCTCTACAGCTCAGGACACAAGTTAAATAGTGCTTATGTAAAGGGTGAGAGAAAAACAAATCACTGCATTTTTAATAATTCTAATGAGTAATAGCACAGTCTCACTTCTGAGCTTGTGCTTCCAGAATCTGATTTGACTGAAACTTCCACCATTTTAATTTTTTGAGGCTGATGGTGAGGCTCTATATCTCCCAGGAACTGGCTTATCAATGCTTAAGCTGACCAATTCCTTTTTCAAGGAAAAGTTACGGCACAAGGAGAAAGTAAAATCATTCTTTACTTCTGTGGAGAAAAGCTATATTAGCAGGTACCTAGTAAAAATCATATAGTGACTGCAAAGAATTATAAATAATTAATAATTTGAAACAATATATATTTCCTATCAGTAACTATGTATGAAGGCTTTGACTTAATGGAAAAAATGTGAGAACTGAAAATGGTAGAGAAGGTTGGAAAAGGTGTCCAAAAGATTCCCAAAGGTGTCCTTTAGCAGGCAAGAAGAATGAGATGAAAATCTGTGAGGTGGGAATTAAGTCAAGAAGCCTCATGAGATGCTACAATACGAAGGCAAAAAGTATACAGAATATGGAACAGATAATGCAGATGGAAGAATGTCACTATGTTAAAGCATTAATCACATTGATTAGCATAATCACATTGAAAATTAACTGTAAACAAACAACAAAACTGGTATGGTTTAAAATTTCAGGCCTCAGTAAAAAAGCTGTATAAAGACTGAATCTCAGAATACTTGACTAAAATGGATAAAGTAATATGCTGGGGGATATCAAAAGGCTGTGAAAGTAGAAATCCCAGAAATTACAGGGATATTTCAATTATTACACATAATTTAGTAAATACTATAATGGATGACATTCCAAGGCTAAATTTTTTAGATACGAAGACACTAGACATAAGACTCTACTTACCTTGGTCTTGACCTGTATGAATCATCAGGTTCAAAATGTTACCACACAAAAGATACTTTGTAATGTATCTAGATTCACTAGTCCTTCCAGAGCAAGACCAACTCATTTAATACAGAGAATGTTAAATATAAGAGCTACTTAAAATGGAAAAGCTACTTTAAAAACAAAAAGGGGCAGCTAAAAGAGCAAAGGTCTGCAGAAGACTTGAAACATTTAAAGACAAGATAATTCAAGGCTTGCAGCAACTGCACATTGTCATTCTGAACAGCTCTAAAAAGACCAGACCATCATAACAGTTAAAAAACAAAATAAAGGAGATCATCAGGCTTGACAGGTTGAATGAAAAAACATGTAGCTGTGTAAAAAAAACAAACCCAAACAATCCAAACACAACAACAAAAGAAAACCCCAAACAAAAAAAAACACAAAAGGTTTTTTGCCTTTGATCTACTCTAGCAATGACATATCAGGGGTACAGTGACTCTTTAATGATATATTTAGGATACAGTTTAAGAATGGACTTAAGCTATTTTTTGTGGAAAGAATGTTAAGAATTCCCTTTTTACTGGGGAGGGCACAAAATCTGCTGATCCCCCTGGCTGATGGAACAACTGCTCTGAGGAAAGTGGCTGAAAGGTAGTGTAAGAAAAACCTTGTCCAAAGTTCAAAAAAATACTTTTGTCAAGGTTTGTAGAACTAGGTTAAAGTTCTTTTTGGAAAAAAAAGAAGTGCATTGGCTAGATATTCTAATGTCACTACTGACTGGAAAAACACATGAAAATCAGCTGTAAATTTTTGTCCTTTTCAAAACTGCAGGCAGTGACCAGCAAGGGAAGATAATTTAGGCTCTTTGTTAAAACTTGCTAACAGGAATGGAAATTCCTGTTATGCATATCTTTAATAAGTCTAAATTACTATGAAATGCTTTAAGAAAGTCTAAGCAATTCTCTCATATTAGTGGGAATATAGTTTCCAAAATAACCTAATTACAGTATAGCTGAATACTTTAAAACCACCCAAATCATGTCTGAAGAAACTTCTGCAATTTTAAAGCTATTTCTGCTATTTGCACATGGCAAACACATACAGATTTTATTTTTCAGAATCCAGTAGACTCTTCAGTATAATACTCTTAGGAGTACAGCAGTGTTAGTTTAGAAACAATCTATACCCTGTAGAGCAAAATCAGTCTTTGGAGTTAGTAATTACAATAAAATTTTGAGATCTCTAGCTGAGTACTAGCCAAGTACCTTTGTAATGACTCTTTTTTGGCATCATTTATCATTTAAGTATAGAGACTTTGATAATCATTTCCAATGAGAGACTCTAGCTCAGCTCCTGTTTGAGTTACTTTTACTATTACAAGATGAATAAGAAGAACTCTTGAGAATCGTGGCATTGCCCAAAACTTTAAATTCCAGATGTAGTTGATGGCAAGCTGACTTCTAAAGTGTGACTTTTTCCAAATTGGAGAGAGATCACTTGTCTTGCTTCACACCCAAGAAATTAGCCTGAGAAGCTATGAACCAAACAGTCTAGGACTAAAGAGGATTACTCTTTACTTGCGGACTGTGACATGGTAGAGAATGGTGTGGGCACAAAAAAGGTGCTATGAACACTCTTATTTCTGGAAAATGCAAACGTGAAGGGACTGGTTATAGAGAACCATACACTGTCCTGTACAAGAACTAACAAATCTGTAATGTAATCAGCTGTAAGTTTTGTTATGCAGACTTTCACTGCTGGAGGACTGACTGCATGAGATCTTTGATCTCTGGAATTGTCTCAGTCCAGCCTTGCAAGATGCTCACAGTGAAAGTGCAAGAGAAATGCATCTGTCACCCATTAGGCATGTTCCAGAACAAGTAATTCTGTGAGTTGCAGTGCTAATGAAGACAAGTTTCAGGTATATTTGAACCATAAGATTTTCATTCCTTCGTGGTTTCTACAAAGCCTAGTATGTTGGTTGGGGTATACTGCAAAGAGACCTCAACCAAATTCAACTAGCTGGCCGAAGAGTACACAAGATTAAAGGGGAGGTTGACAGAGAATGATTTTATCCGTTAGATATTCTGGACAATAATTTGCTGCAGTCTAAAAATTTCTTCCTCAAGAAAGGTTTCTGACAACCACACACACAAAAATAATTTCTTTGTAATAAGGAGCCCTTGTTTACCTGAAAAATTGCTTACAGCTCTAAGAACTACTCATTAATGAATACTTTCCTTGTATTCAAGTCCTTGCATCTAGAATCACCTTCCTCTCTGCTCTTTGTCCACAAGACATCTTGGAATAGGAAACAATTAATTTCTGTAGTGACAGAATACAGACAGTCTTTAGAAGACAGCGATACATCAATCCACACTATCCATTTGCTCCATGTGTTTGAAATAGTTCATCTGAATCTTACACAGAGCTTCCTGAGCAACAAGAGGAGGAAATGTTCGCTTTCCTATATGGATTGGCTTATTTTTCTTGGCCTGCCTTTCATTTTAAGCTTCCTTTGTATAGGACACAAAAAAGCATCTCAGCAGAATATTTGTCAGGTTTGAGCCCTGTAGGCCATCATCTGCAGCCCTTTATTATCTCGCAGTCCTCTTGATTTCAATAAGGTTCTTATCTGAGTAATATATCTTTCATAATATATATAATATCCTCATAGGTAAGATTAGAAAGTGTCGGTTAGACGAGTGGACACTGAGGTGGATCGAGAATTGGCTGAACAACAGAGCTCAGAGGGTTGTGATCAGCACTGCAGAGCCTAGTTGTAGGCCTGTAGCTAGTGGAGTTCCTCAGGGGTCAGTACTGGGTCCAGTCTTGTCCAACATATTCATCAATGACCTGGATGAATGGAGAGAGTGTACGCTCAGCAAGTTCGCTGATGACACAAAACTGGGAGGAGTGGCTGACACCAGAAGGCTGTGCTGCCATTCAGCGAGACCTGGACAGGCTGGAGAGTTGGGCAGAAGGCAGCCTAATGAAGTTCAACAAGGGCAAGTGTAGAGTCCTGCAGCTGGGGAGGAATAACCCCATGCACCAGGACAGGTTAGGGGCTGACCTGCTGGAAAGCAGATCTGTGGGGAAGGACCTGGGAGTTATGTTGGACAAGTTCACAATGAGCCAGTAGTGGCCAAGAAGGCCAGTGTTATCTTGGGATGCATTAAGAAGAGTGTGACCAGCAGGTTAAGGGAGGTTCTCCTCCCCTTCTGCTCTGCCCTAGTAAGGCCACATCCGGTATACTGCGTCCAGTTTTGGGCTCCCCAGTTCAAGACAGACAAGGAACTACTGGAGAGAGTCCAGTGGAGGACTACAAAGATAATTAGGGGCCTGGAGCATCTCCCTTATGAGGAAAGGTTGAGAGACCTGGGGCTGCATAGTTTGGAGAAGAGACGATGGAGAGGGGATCTTATCAATGCTTATCAATATCTAAAGGGTGGGTGATAAGAGGATAGGGCCAGACTCTTCAGTGGTGGCTAGTGACAGGACAAGAGGCAACAGGCACAATCTGAACATGAGTTAAAATTTCTTTACTGTCAGGGTGACAGAGCACCGGAACAGGCTGCCCAGAGAGGTTGTGGAGTCCCCTTCTCTGAAGAATTTCAAAACCCATCTGGACACATTCCTATACAATCTGATGCAGGCAAACCTGCTTTAGCAGAGGGGTTGGACTAGCTGATCTCCAAAGGTCCCTTCCAACCCCTACCATTCAGTGATTATGTTGGCATTTTTTGAGTCAGTAAGAGAACTGAAAGACAAGGGAAGCATTTTTCTTCAATTTGCTTTCCATTTTAAAGGTTTTTATAAGTTACCTGGAGTTCACTTGAGTAAGAACAGGACTCTTATTCACTGGAATAAAATATGTCATTGGAATAAAAATAACTTTGGGATAAATGTTTTTAAAGGATGGAGGCCTTTAAAATTTTCTAAAGCAGAAGTCCAGATAGTTATATGGAACTCAAACCAGCAGCTTCAGCAGTATTCTTTGGAGGGCAAGAATGAGGAATGTCCTACTTTCACATGGACCTGGAAATGGCTATGAAGAGCGTAATTTATATATATAAACAACCACAAATCTATTTTAAATTCTCCAGATCTTTTACAGAGTGGACCTCATTGAGATGGGCTATAGTGACTGAGAAACTGAAACAAAATTACAAAGACTGTCTGCAGAACGGCTTGCAAAGGATCTGTCAAAATAACCATCTTCATCAAGAGAACTCTTGTTACTGTAGTTTCAGTTTTGATGCATTACTGTAATAAAAGCTGCTGTCATCATAATGTAACACAATGCTTCTCAGTGACTCCAGAGCAGGACAGACCAGAAGACTTGAAAAAGATTTCTGTGAAATAAGAGATCAAAGTTTGTAACTCAGAGCCAACAGATAAGGCAAAAGGACAACTTCATTAAAATCTGTACAGCATTCTTCTTGTAACTACTTTGCTTGACACTTGTTCATGATTTATTTGATGATAATTATTAATTTTCAATGGCTTGATCTCTTTGAAATAGAAGAGCTGTACAGGCAAAGAGTTTGCTGCATGCAAAGACCTGAATGAAAAGGATGTCTTCATTTCATTATGCTACTGTTTTTAGCCAGGCTTTCAAGTGAAAAATTTGCTAAGAATAGTAATAAGCTGTTACTTTGACAATTATGCACAGAATTGCCTTTTAAGAAAGTGTTTCATCACTTAAAACTGAGCACACCAATTAAAACAAAGCCATATGTGTATCATTTCCCAACCTGCATAGGGTTGATCTGCACTGAGCGTTCAAAGCACTCCACACATTCCTTGAACTCCCGGTTGCGGAGATGGAGGAGGCCTTTGGAGCGCTGGGCGCGGGCACTACGGTGCCTGGAGAGTTCCCAGGCCTTGTCATAATACTGGTGGTCTTTAAGGACATCACCAAGCAAACAATATAATCCTGGTGTTTCCTTTTTCTCTAACTCCCGCCTGAGTATTTCTTCTGCCTGTTAAAAAACAAAGAGAAATCAATACATAATAGGACACTCTATTTTCAGTTAATCATCTACCTGAACACATAACTTTAGCATCTTGCAATCATGACTTGTAGACTAAAAAGTCAGGATGGTCAGGAAATAGTATCTTGATGCAACACAGCATCAAAGCTAAGGTCTAGAGAGAATCTAGTTCCAAATAGTTTCTTAAAAAAACACTTCAACACCAACATAATATGGTGGCTTTTGGTTTAATGCACCAAGGAAAATGTATCCATTAAAACAAGAAACAGCTTGCTCCTCATTTTATACCTTAGGTGTGTATTCTGTCCCGAAAGCAAATATCAAACCTACACCTACTTTATAGCAAAGCAGTATCAGCACCATTAAGGTATGTGCAATCCTAATAATCTACCATCTGTGCTTTTTACATATATCCTAGTAAGCACTCTTGCAACGACTGTCATTCCTTTTTCTCTAATTGCTCTCTTCTAAAAATAGATATTTCCATCCTACTATGTCTGAAGACACATCCACTTTCATACTGTTGGGTTTGGAAATTTTCTTTTATATAAAATGCAGAAGTTATAAATTTACCTAAATGTTTGAGATAAAATACATTCAGAATATATACAGCATTATGGAATAGAACATACAAGTTAGGTCTCCCAGACATCTATTATGAGCCATAACCAACCTTCAAAAGCTCTTTATCTCTGGGTCACTATCTCACTCTAACAATAAAATTATTGTTTCTCTTTTAAACAAGAGATAGTCTGCTTTCTGTGGCTTTTTGAAAAGATAAATACACGGGACAGATGATCTGTTGTTCAGACTGAACTCTTACTTCAGTCCCCTGCTGCAAAAATGTAGCATACATAATTCAGCTCAGTATAATTATTCTGTTAGAAAAGATCTATTTGAACCATCTGAACCAAGAAAGATCCAACACAGCCTGCCACAGAATCAGTCTGACATTATTCTTCTATCATAGCTAGTTTATCTAAAAGGAAAGCTGAGTTCATATCTGCATTTAAATTATTACTGCTTTTCTTGTTTCTGTAAGAACTGTTCTCTTTGCCCTTCAGATGATCTCTAGAGAATCAAAGTCTCTTACTCCTCTTCCTCCTATGAGTAAAATTCATTGATACTGTCTGAAAATCATCTTTAGAAAAATGGCTTTACTTTGTTTTGAAATATTTAACACCTAGTCATTTTAACACTTCATTCATACTATCATTTTTGTTAATTAAAGTAACAGTTAAGTCTACAAATATTTGAATTGCACAAATCTGAAGAAAGGATCTATTGCTTAGATTTCTAAAGGGACCTTAAACTAGCAAAAATGGAATGCTATTAAGAAGAAAATTAATGGCTGAATATTAGGAAAATAACTTAACGGCAAAGTTTCAAGTGCCTGTGGAACAGTTCTCCAAAGAAAGCCAAAGAAACTATTACCAAAAACTTAGAATTAGCTTAGTCAAAGCACTAGAAAACCTCGCCTAGCAAGGCACTTGCAGAGGGTTCGGTTAAAGGGCAGTTTGCTTCCCCTTCCCTGCCTCCATCAGTTGCTATGACAAGATTAAATGAACATGTATTAATAAGAGATCTTGAAGATGATTCTTTTTACAGCAGAGAGAACTGCATGCTTTATTATTGCAGTAATCATACTAAGCACCAAAGGGTAAGGATTTTTACCCCCCTTCAGATAAAGAAAAAAGACTGAAATGTTGCCGTCTAAACAGCAGCGATGAGGTGAAAAGTGCATTGCGTGCTGCTTCTTTATCTCTTCCTCTGCAGGGCACTCCCAAACTCAGACTGCTGTTCTGTGGCAGTGCCTAGTGCTAATCATGTACTAGAAAGCAACCATTCACTAATTGTATTTCACATTTAAGAGCATAAAACCATCATGTTCTAGTCCCAGTTTACAAGAATTCATTGCCAACGTAAATATTTCAGCACACAGATAAAACAGAGAATCAAATAAGCAGAAGTCTGACTTTCTTCATCTGATTAGCTGTCTGATCACGTCTCTGGCATGTTACAAACCTTATTACTTAAATCTTTACAAGCTAATACAAAGGATCGTGACTACAAACTAAAAAAAACTTTACTCTCAAAACATCTGTCATTTGTCTTCTACAAAACCAGACAATATTTAAAACTAGACTTCTCATTTTGCCTTAGTTTTTAAGAAGAAAAATATTCCTTTCTCCCAACTTTGCAGTAAACTATTTTTAAAAATGCATTTAATCTTTGATAAGAATCCTGCTCCTGCAAAAATCAAATCTCATCTTAACAAAAAATATTACCAAGAAACATTCTCCACACAGCTCAGGTAATGTACATAAAAGAAATTACTACTAGATTATTCCTACCCAATAAAAAAAAATTAATGATTAATTTGCATGCTTTATAACTAAAAATTGTATCTAAAATAAATAATCTTTGATAAGAAAATTATCAATTAAATGTTACATAAAAAGAATAAATGAAGCTGTATAACCCTTGCTGACTGAAACAGACGTAATAACAACAACACCGTGTTTCACAGAATGGTCTGCCCCAGAACTGATGGAATTCAATACTCAGCTCAAAAGTCAGTTGATTTAAACATGAGAAAGATTTAGGCTGTTATCTTGCTTTCTGACTAGCATGGTTGACATGGGAATTAAACAGGCAAAAAAAAAAATCCCTAATCAGTAAAGAGGGTTCTGTTTTAAATAAAAGGTGGTGCCTTTTTGTTGCATGCTACAAAGACTCCAGGAAACCAAGTTCAAGATACATCCTGCATTTGGCTTCCCAACTCTGAAATTTTACTTGCCATCCTATCCATGTGTTCCCATGCTTTTGTTTTGTTTCCTAAAAGACCCTATTAGCCTCACTCTTCACAGATTTACCAGTTCTATTATTTGATGATTCATTCCTTTGCTAGTTCAAAGTAGTTCCTAAAATGCTTTCATCTTTTCTGCTTGCATGTTATTTGCTAGGCTACCAGAGAAGGAGCATGAAGAAGCAGAACAGATGAGCACTGAAAGAGGTAGTGAGAGAAAAGGAAAGCTCTTCAGTTTTCATTTCATCTTCCATGTAATTTCATGCATGACCATGGGCAAGCCATTTACTCCTCTTTCTCAACTTTGTAGCTACATATAGGAGTGCTTACCTGCCTTCCCTGTCTGTTACGATATGTAGTGGAGATGAAGTCAGTTCTTGAATGGTCTCATGTACTAATCAGTACAGAGCTACTCAACTTTGCATCTGGGAAGCCTTTCCTGAATTTAAAGGTGAGCTTCTGAGATCTTACCATAATTGTGTTGTTTGCTCGCTCAACTGTTTTACAATATCTGTGTCATGTCATGACAAGAAAAATAACGCTGCAGAACATGGATTGCTGGGTATGTTGGTCTAAAACCGGACTGTGTACCATGCATCTGAGGAGAAGATGGAACATGGATAGGGCAGAAAACAGTGTTGTAAGATGGAATACCAGGCTGATGCTAAAAGGTAGATCCCATGAATTTATTAAAGGTCAGCAGCTACCATGCTCTAGAACTCCGGCATGGGAGAAAGGCCTCATTTTAATTGGAAGAACTGAAAAGTCACATCTCTGGTTCATCCCTTCTTCTTTCTTTAGCAGGGAAATAATACCGTTTTTAGTGCATTATACATTTCCAGTGAGGTTAAAGAGACCTCTTACAGCTCAGCCAAGTAAAGCTGTCCAATGTAAATAATACTCTTGAGATCTGTGGGTCTCTCTCTCAGTTAAAAGGGGGAGGGACACTTAAACACCAGTTCCCACTACACACATGGAGATTGGGGTCTCCTTTTGCAACAAGTCTGTTAAAGACTGGAATGAGAAAGCCACAGCAACTATCAACATACTGTGCATTCAGATTTTATAATACTTTTTTGTTGTTGTTCTTTGCCCCATTCTGCTCATCGCTTGGGACTCTGTTACACTGCTGTTGACTCATGATATCAGTTTCTATTAATTTTGTTCAGATTATGAAACAAGTAAGAGTCATATCTAGGAACACCAAAAGATCCACAAAAAAAAGTTGCCGAATGTTACTGACAACTTACTCTGCAAAATTTGTACTGCTACATGGCTCTGTTATAATTGAGAGAATTACGTATTTCCCAAGTGCATAATGTGGAGCTTTGCACAGCCTTATCTACATGCTCTGTTTCTTTATCAGTGCATAGTTCAAAAGTAGGAGGAAGGAACATGCAAAAGTTTATCAAATAGAGTTTGTGCTTTTGGGCACATATATGCTAAGTTATTTAATGACATGAACATCCAATAAACAACATATTGCTCTAGTAGATTCTCATGCATTTCTAAAAGAATAACTATCACATTTAAAGATTTTTTTTATAAATGCAAGTTCTGAAAGCTTTCTGGTAAGAAGCACAAATAGTCACTCCGCTTGGTTTACAACAAAATGTTTCTAATTTTCTGGCTTTTTTCATCTAAAGATAGCTTTTTTTTTCCAGTGCTACTGCTACTCACTACTTACATTGCATTTTCTATTTGTCAAAGCACAGCACAAACCCTCATTCTGAAAGCATTTCTAAGCAGTTTCCTGTGTCAGATATCCTGTCCTATTCTCCAAGTACCATTTTCATAACTCCCTAAGGGCAGTTTGTGAATGTAACTAGCACAGAATGTATTTCCAGGAAATGGAAAATATTGACCTTTATTTTTCCACTGTACTGAAAGGATTGGGATATTAGCATACTACCCCCAAGGCATGCATAATGTGACACAGAATTTGCCAGCAAGACATATCTGTCAGTTTATAATGACCAAAACTGAGGCATTGGTGCATGATAGCAAGAAAAAAATATGTAAGCATGAGAAATTCTGCATTTTTTCTATTAAATGAAGTTAAAACTCTCTATCCTATAAGCTTAAATTAGTTTAAGCATAGTCTTTGTGCTTATGGTGTCATAAAAGCACCCATACATTCGTATATTTAATGCTACCATATACCAAACAGAAGGTAAGAACAGGGAAGAAAAGAAAAATCATACTTTTGTCTGAAAGCGAGTATTTCTGAATAAATAGTGAAAACAATGCTTAATAGCCTAAGTTCCTGTTACAGTCGTCCTGTGTGACAGACTGCACCAGAAAGAGAACACGGCTGAAGTTACACACAAGTAGGCATTGCTTTCAGGTATCACCTTCTAAAATCTTCCTATGGTTGCTCTAATAGTAACAGCAAAATAATGAACAGTAGGAGGGCTGCTGCAGCCTGCAACCAGCATTTTTAAACAATCCTGTCACCAATACGTAGAGTCACAATGATGGCTTTAAATTGTGTTTGTCTAGAGCTGATCACATGTATCTCCAGCAGTGCTAAAGAAAAGATGGAGAAGTTCAGAAAAAGATGAACATAGACATATCTTAAAGCCTTTTTATCTTATGCCGCTTCTTGTCTCAAGTGTTTGATTCTGTAATTTGAACATGGTAACATTAGGTAATTAAATACATCAAGCACTGATCTTGGTCTCCTTAAACTGTTTTTTAACAATGCAGTTAATAGTTTGAAATCAAGTGGGAAAGAAAACTCATGTCCCCTCCACGACAAAGCTCCAAGACACTATCATGAATGGCTGCTAGTCTTCTTGGAACGACCACATTACACCTTGCTGTGCATCCATAGTTGTTAACTTAATTTTCCTTGACTATTTGCAAGAATCACTACCACAATCTTCTTGCTTCTTAAGTTCTTATTTACCAACTTCTACTTCATGTGATCATTACCCCAAATACCTTTTTTTTAGCATTCACAGGTTATGACAGACTCATATATCACGTGTCCATTTTTCCTGAACGAATTTTACCCAGAAGAAGGAATCAAACACCTGAATTGACAGCTCAAGCCAGGCAGTCCTTCATACTTCAGATCCTATTTCAAGACGGGATCTCAGCTGCAAAAAAACATTTTTATTACCTTTCCATGCTGTCCTGCTCTTTCATAGCAGATTACTGCATCTTCCCACATTTCCAGCTCCTCAAATATCTGCAAGGCCGAGCTGGTGCATCCCAGCTCAAAGAGTAAGTTTGCAAGCTGACGCTGGAAAGATAAGAAATTCCAAGTAACTGAAAATATGTAAGTAAATACTATTTACACTCTAAAAAGGTGTTAGAGGCATTTCTGACAACAGCAAAAAGCAGGGGGAGAATATGGAATTATCTTGAAACTTCAAGCTGGACCCCCAGGCAATGTATATACCTCAAAAAAACCCTCATCCATAGAACAATAATTGTTTTGATTTTACTTTTGTTTCATGTCAGTAGCTTAATTACTTTGAACTAGTTTATAACATAATGCAAAGATGGAAACAAACATGGCAAGGACGATTTGACAGAGGTGAACCCCTTAAATGAGGCGCATGGCCCGTGTGTCTGGAGAGCAGCTGCAGCAGGATGTTGGGAATGCTGAGAGTGAGAAAGAGGATGCAGGAGGGCTTTACAGCCTCCTCTAGCAATGCTTTGCATTAGTAATCTGTACCTGTGAAAAAACATAGATTGAAAGAAAGGCTCTGATACAAATTTTGTTAGGTACTTTTGAGAAATCACTGTCCCAAACAGCCACTGCCAAAGGGTGTTAAGAGTCAAATCAATATTGGATTTCAACTCAGGTTCAAATGCCTAGTAGAGTTTTCCTCACAGATAAGTCAGCCTCTTTGTTATTTCAAGTTCAGCTATTATTTCAGTGTATGTATGAAAATAAATGAGTAATCTTTTCAATGTAAAAACAAACAAGATATGTTTTCGTGACTTTGAAAAGTTGTCTTTGGTATTATGTTTATTTTTTAAGAGGAGATTAAAATCGCATATAAGTTTTTCATCTTTGAAGAAAGGGTAACTCATTTACTACATGTGACAGATACACAATTTGCTTTGCAAAAACAAATGGGAGCATTCTGTATAAGAACACGTAATTATGCTACAGGATCCCATACAGTGAACCTCTGCAGTGTTTTTGGTGATCCTGAATGGATTCCCTGAAGTTCTCTGCAGATGTTGTAGACCTCTCTTTATAGGCTTTTGTTCAGTACCTGTTACAAATCCAGGGAGTTACCATACTGGAATAGACCAGTAGTCAAAAATTTAAAAACTGGCTACGGTTCTTTGACATAAACCTGTAACAAACTGACAATCTGTAACAAAGTCATTATTTGTTAGCTTTATATTAATCACTTAGGAAAAGACCCTTCATTTGCCAGTGTCTGGAACTAAATCTCTCCGTGTTTTACTATGTTTTACTTAGAGTCAGATTTGGTAAAATTTATATAGACAATACCTCCTCATTACTATGACTAGAAGAGTGCAGCCGTCTTCCATATAAATCCCTATTTCCGTATTTCTATCTTTGGCTTGGAAAATTGGCTTGGATTGAAAAAGTGCCCCTCTGACAACTGGAAACAAAAACCACATTTGCTGGTTTTATTGCAAGTGCCTGTTGAAAGGTTGTGTGGAATAATTCAAAAAGGTTAAGAGAAGATATGATTGGTTAAAGCAACACACGCATTGAGGTTAGAAATCAAAAAGGAATCAAACACCCTTAAATGTAAACAACATGAACACCTTTGGAGGTGTTTGGAGGCAAACGGTTATCTGAAGTTTGTCTAATAAAGCATCATCCGATAAGACTCTCACGTGCAGACTCCTGTTCTATAGTTTATTAAGATAAACAGTTTATAGGAAAAAAAAAATCCCGTCAGCACTAGGGAAAATGAAAACTTTCTCAGCTTGAGGAGTTCTTCAGTGTACTTCTGACTTCTAACCTGGCTGCTTTGACCATGATCCACTGCCTGAATACAACTCAAAGTGAGTGATCATTAAAAGATGAGAAAGATGCAAGCAACAGTAGCATAAGTAAAACAGTAATAAATAGTAAAACAGTGGCAAGATTATTTTTACAGGAGATAATGTGGTAAGCTTTAGTTCATTTTCTGTTGGCAGAAAAAGGACAGTAAAGAAGAATTGCACTATGCGCAATTACTTTCTACGCGTGACAGAACAAGACATCTGAAAGCCAATACTGTATAACTTTCTTTCTTCCCCGAAAAGCTTGGAAAGGTGTGTTAGATTACGTCTTTTCTTTCTGCAGTGTTTCAACTCATGATCATATCACACCCTTCTGACTTCGAAGTCATGCAGTATGAAAAATAATAAGAACCACTGAGTTTTAAGTAAAGCTTGAATTGGGATTGCTTCATACCTGTATGGCCCAGTGTGGAGGCACCTGACAACAGTAGAAAATCTTCATCCGTTCAGATACCGATGTATTTACATCTTCAAATTGGTCTGCAAGTGCCTGTAAATGCAAAGTTTATTCTAATTTAGTATTTACTTAGACCTAATCAACCTAAAAAAAAGTAATTCAAAGCACTCGGGATTTTAGGCTTGACGGAGAAATTATATTAGAGATAATACTACATGTCAGTAAGCTTATACCATAATTAGCTACAAGTCTTTTTATTATGCCATGTAAGAAAATATAATAAACATCTATGTAAAAACTCTTTATTACAGCTAACAATAAATTTAAAAGCTTTGATGAGATTCAAATTTCCAAGTGCATCTAACAGAAATAAGAAACAAATTTACAATTCCAAACAAATACTTGCAGAATAAAACTGTGTCAAACATTAAAGTGCCTAATGCCCAATGCATTTCAATCCTTTTGCTAGTTTTTCCCTACGACAGCACTGATGTGCATGAAATTTCATATTAAAAAAAGAGACAAAGACAAACATATTATAGTGGACCATGCTTTTGGAAACACAGTTCTAATACAGAATAAATTATGGTGACGGAGTATAATTCAATTCAGATTTTTTTTTTTTTTGGTGGAGCTTTGGATTGTTGAGATGTTTTCTTCTGAAACCCTGTGAAAGGAAACGGTAATTTTCTACATAGCAAACGTGCAGCAACTTCTGCATTATATTTTTCTCTGAAAATCCATTATTAAGTTATTTAAATTAAAATACAATAGCAAGAAAAATAAAATATTGAAGGTTTCTACAGTTTCTATAGCCAGAAAGTTGGTTAGAAATTTTAAGATAAGGGAGGAACTCCTGATACCAGTAATAACTAAACCAGCATATTTAAGGCCAGAGATATAAATAAGGGAATATGAAATTATTTGCCTTCACATGATTCATCTGTCTAAGTCTTGCATATAACTAAAAGATTTATAGAAGGAGCCAGAGAGGTTCTCAGCATGGAAAATTAATGCAAAGATTCCCAAACAAAAGGAAAAATTGGATAGGATCACTTCTTCTTCTCCCTTTCTAAATCCAACTGTCTACCCAACCTATATCAATAATGCAAATAGTTGTGTAAAATTAAAATATTCAGTTATGTGATTTAAACTGCTAAGCATCTTGTAACTTCTATTGATGTTAATGGGCTTTATTAGGCAGCTTCATTCTCTTAATAAGAAAAAAATCAAAACAGGCAGCAATAATTTAGGCTTTAAATCCACACTTAACCTCCTAATTTTAAATACTAGTATTTAAAATATTCAATCTTATTCACATTCTCTGTCATAAAATTATCTCCAGAGACCTGTTCCTAGACATTATCCAGAAACCTACCCCAAGAAAATGGCTGAGATGTATTTGTAGTAAGGAAAGGGATAGACTAATAAAATTGCAGTCCTTCACACAGTTCCAAATAATCTAAAAGGAGTCAGACTCAAATAAAACCTTTTAAAGTAATATTTAATTACAGAGTTTACTTGACTACAAATTATATAACAAATCATATTTTGCAGTTTCAGTTCTGCTGAAATGTTCTAATGCTGTGCAGAAGCACATTCTTTATATTCTGTTGCAACAAAAATTAAACTAAAAAATTGTCCAATTCCTTGGGTAATCACTTTACAAGACCAGGCAAAGTAGTAAACTATAGTTGGAAAATTTAAAAATAATAATGGCTCTAAGCCTGAGCAAAGCCAGAAAATCCTAGATACGTCCTGCAAAATAATTTTTTGAGGAGAACAGGAGATGGAAGGCAGAAAACATTTTAAGTAAATCAAAACATTTTGTCCCTGTTTTAGCTTTTTTTTCTTTTTAAATTTCTATTGTTCCAAAAGAAAACTTGGAATTCAAACAGTTTTTCAAAAGTAACATATTTTATTGGAACTTTTGTAGCCATATCTTTTCTACACTTCCTAAGGAGAAAACCATAATGGAAATGACATGTTGTAGAAGAATACGGCTAGTAGCAAGTAGAATTCTCCCTCTTCCCAAAACAAATACTGTACCCTGCTCAGAGTTCCAACAAATACTAAAAATACAGATAGGACACATGAATATTACCCATTCCCTAAAAAGAATGAATGCTAAGGAACTTAAAAGTTATTAAAATCCATGGTTTATGCACTCTCTTACATGTTGAAAAAATAAGCTCTAAGAGCTCTGCCTACTAGTGAAGTTTAGAAAATAAGTTACTCAAAAAGTGCTGTATTCTACTTTTCTGAATTATGCCTGAAGAAATAAAATATGGGTTGTATAGCAGCAAGAAAATGAGAATCCTAAACTTATTGCACAGCTAATATTTAATCACAGAACAATAAATCAATAAAATGAAGAAGAGACTGCTGCCAAGTGAGTATTCATTTTCACTAATAGGCTTCAACATGCAAAAAAAAAAAAAAGAAAAAAAATTCAATGTAAATACAGAATATTTGCAACACAGTTAAAAGAACTAAGATTTGGTGTCTTAGCTCAACTTGAGCCTCGAATTCCTATCTTGGCAACTGCCAAACAGAATTACAGCAGAGACCAACTAAAATTCATAACTGTAAATGATGTATGAATTCTTCCATATGTAACATTTAAAAACATCACGATTAACAGATCACCTCCCCACCAGATAACACACTCTTTCCATGAGGCCTGAGCTGCCACAGATAACGAGTTCTTAAGTCAAAAAACACAGTTCACAGAGATACATTAATCCAGTCTGGAAACAACAAAAAAGGAATTTCGTATCATGAGCAAAGACTATGTTATTGCCATGAAAACAGAAAAAAGACATCTCTAGAAACAACAATTCATTCTCCCTATCTCATCCTCAAATCTCTCATACAAGATTAAGAAGTACAACAGGTAGCCTGTGTTTGGGATAAGTATACCATATTAATTTGAAATTATCACATTAGAGCTTTTATCACTTTACTAATCAAACTCAGATGGATAGTTGTCCTGGACTCGAGTACATGAATTTTGTAAAGGCCTTTTTCCACCTTGGATGTCATTCCCATACATTCATCCCCACTACACCTCCTGGCTTTGCTTCTACCTTCAACATATATGTAACATCACTATGATGATAAAATATCAGCTTTGATTTTGAGCCTGCCTAAATGGCAATCTCTTTAACCTCTCCACATTTTTAAACTGTCCTTTTCTTCTATGGCTGACAGAGTCAGAACTTTTTCTTTTTAGCCAGAAATATTATTACATTATTTTAGCTGGAAATATTATTACATTACACTCTTACAATTTTTGGTCAGAGATTTCATTTACTTTAGGGCATAATGCTATTTAATTTCTCAACCTACTTATTGTACTGCTTTTGAATTTTTTATTTGTCCAACTGATCTGAAGTCCTTCCCTTAAAGTTTCATCCCTTTTATTAAAATATAATCTTCAGGTAGCTTTTGTCATCTGAGGTAAATAAATGACAGACCTTCACATCCTTCTTTCTCTTAACTTCTTCATTACAGATGAAACAGTTTACTTACTTGCTTGAAAAAATGACCCTATGTAAAAATGTAACTATACGCAAACATTTTTTCCTTCCATTTCAGCTGAAGGATCTCCTGATCCAAACTTATTTAGCGAAAAAATCCCTCAAGAACCAAACAAAAAACCCCCAAACCCCTGCCTTTCGAAAAGAGCAAGATACTAACAAAAACTTCTTGAAAACAGCATCACGTGTTTTTTTATGCAGCAGCTATTTAATTCAGTCTGTATCTCTCCCCTCAATAACACTGAATTCCATGCCATATCCAAGCCTAACATTGCTGGTCCCAATAAAACATCTCCCTCAAAATAGTCTCAACCCATAGACCACATTCTATCCAAGCTATTTCTTCTCATTCCTTCCTAGGTTTTTGTGTCAGTAATACACAATGTGACTGCACCACTTTCCCTTTACCCAACTTTTCCAACTAGAGCACTTCAGTTTTAGTGTTCGAGTCAAATTTGTTCCACTATATTTCTTTCATCTGCTCCAACATTTGTTTCACAGACTGCGTCTATAATCGTAGCTCATTTATCTTGTTTTCCTGTCTTCTCCCACTGCTAACCAGGCATCCAGCTGTTTCCCACCAACCACACCCTATTTAAAACACTAGATTTTACTACTTTACTACCGATTACTCACTATGCATTCATCAGTACTACCATTGTTAGCATGTTATATTCCCTCATACCCTTTGATTTATCCTGGTATACTTGATGTACTTTATTTATTTTGTAGGCAGAAAGATCAGACAAGGTTTTTCTAAGTCTTCTCCCACTTCTCAGCCTAGACAACTTGTCAGTCTGCCAGAATCAATCCCTAGTTAATATCTCTGGGACTCCAGTGGTGATTGTCCACCCAAGAGTGCGTTCTACATGAATGCTCCTAATAGCCATATATCACAACCTAACCCTCACCAACATGCTGACTGTGGCATTACCTTACCTGGCTTTTGCCCTCCTTCTCTAACAACTCTAAGATGTCCCACTTCTTACACAATTTTACCATATTTAACTGAGTTTGATTTATGCCAAAGGAAGACCATACCATCATACATTCCACTTTCCCACTACTGCCATGGCCCAGCATGAGGTACCCAGCTGGCACCTCAACTCCAGGCAGACAAAAGAGCATGAATGGAAAAGTACCTTTCAGTCCTCGCTAACACAGAAACTCCAGACACACAACATGTTCATGATGTTCCTGCGATTGTTGCATCCTTTTTCATCTATTTCTTCCAAGTCTTTAGACTCCTGAAAATCCCACATATCAGTCTGACCTCTCCATGCTTTGCCTCACTACCTATTTCCATTTTCCTTGCCCTTCTATTTCTATCCAGTACCTCTGTATTTTTTATAATCAGCAAATTGATGTCACAGCTCTGCTGCTCTTGTACTCGAGCTGCTCCCTTAGCTCTGTGCTTCTTCCTGTAATTCTCCTGCCAGCTCTGTGCTCTGTGGATAGGTTTATTTAGCAGAATACAACAAATCTTCAGGAAACTATGCAGCCTGCTTAATGTTTTCCTCCTTCCCATCATAAAAAGATCAAGCATCAGCATCTACGACTGCTGGTTATCATAAGCTTTGCCAAATTATACTTGATGCAAATTAATTTTAATGCATTCAAAGATGATGAAAATACCACCATTTCTGTATCCATGTCTATACTTCCCCTTGCTTTGTCCCACTTCCAGGACTACTCCCTAGCACCAACATCATCTTCTATCCCTTACAGAAAATAAAGGAGATTAACCCTCCACTCATTTAATCCATCTTCTGCTTCTTTTGGCTACCATCTGCTCAGCTTTTCAGGCTCTTGCTTAGGCCATTCTTGGCCCATGTTTAGGTTTAGAAGGTAAGCCTATAGCAGCATATATCATAAACAGCAAGCTTTCCCTTCAGATGTCAAAACTAGAACAAATTTCCCTGGTTTTGCTCTGCTTGCAAACTACATAGCAGTGAAATCTATTGTTGTATCTGCTACACATCTACCATCCTAGGCCCTCCTTTGACAAAAGTATACTAGGAATATGTCCAAATTTAAGTACATCCTTAAGAAAGAAAGGAAGAAGGAATGCCTTGTAAAAAAACCCACACACAATGCTGAAGTATTAGCATATTAATCTTGGATTAAAATTAAATAGATCATTTCTTCTTTTTTTTTTTTTTTACAAGTGGCCAACTATGGGCATCTGCCTTTAGTTATACAATCTATAGATTTTTTTAATTGCCGCAGCGTGGACAGCAGTTTTGAGGCTGCCTAGGTGGGTCTTGGCTTCCAGGTCAGGCACTGAAGCACCTGATGGCACAACAGTGCTTGTTAAAAACGTGTTTGGAGACAGAGAGGGCAAAAAATAAAAATGTATCTGTAGGGAAAACAATCCTGCTATCTCATCCCATTATTACTATAGTTTCTAAGAATCTAGCAGGTGCATGGACCAAACTGAACTGAGCTCATCTATGTTATTTACTCAAAAATAAAGTAGAGGAAAGCTCTGTAAAAGTAACAGCAACCATGTGTGTGACTCTGTGGCTGTACAAAGTCATTACATTCAGAAGCCTATCTTAGAAATTATGAATAAACTGGAAAATTTATCATAAAAAACCTCCTTTGATTCCTTACCACAGAACTCAGTAACACAGGTAAAGAGTTTCTGCTGCTTAGTATTTATGAAACAAAAAGTGGACAATTTTCAAGCTTATGCATCAAGAAGCTGTTGTGGGCCCTGTAATATTTATAGACTTCTGTAAAACGTCCAGAGATTCATTGTTAAATTAGCTCAAACTTGAATGGAATTTAGGATCTAATTCTAAATGCTTTAAAATCTTTACTTTTGGGGGCAGTGTTATTAAATTACTTGTCTAACAGAAAATGCACATATTCTTGAAGCTTCAAAACTTTAAGTACCTATATCATTTTATAAACTGTCCTCTGCCGAATTAAATTTTCTAACAATAAAGCCTGAAAAATGCTACACAAAAAGTCACAGTCCAAGTTAATTTGAGATTTATTATGACAGTAACTGTCACAGCTTTGTTCTGCAATTGCATACTCAGTAATACAGAAATACAGAATTACTAATAAAAGTTGCATCTCCCTTGAAGAAAACATATATTACATAATGCGTGTCTAAAATTCAGAAAGTATATACACATTAGAAAGCAGGTGTCAAATACAGATAATTAAATAGAATAATTAGGGTTTTCCAAATTGTCTTTCCTGTGAATTACATCAGATACTCCAAGCTTTTCAATGTATTATAAGTATTTTAGTACCTTGTGAATATGTAATTACAGCCTGAGTTATACTCTTCTGGTAAAATTACTTTTAAAAAAGCAAAAAATTATATTTACAATCCAAACAAACTTGTTTCCACAGCTCTTTGTCAACCTAAGAGCTCCTGTAACCAAGACCACTGGGACAAACTGAGACATACCCAGTGTGCTCAGAAGTAATAGTCAAAATACTTAATCTTCCAGTGAAGCAATGCCAGAAACTATGAAGCAATAAAAAGTTTTCCTAAAACAATGCAGTAAAGTTTTGCTTACCGGCAGATAATAATTTCAGGTTGATAAATATGGATATAATGTGGAAAAAATTTAAAGTTGAGATTAATCTGAACTTCATGATGGAGATTATGATCAAATAATGACTACATTATTGATTGCCAGTTTTATCACTAGATAAAAAGACATAAAACCGCTATAATGGACTTATCACATATAACCATTATTCAGAACAGCATCTTCACATTTAAGACAGGACTTGTTTGCTTGGAAACTAAAATGACTTTAAGGAAATAATGAGCTATCCTTTTAAAAAGCTCATAAATTATATATTTCTGTTAAATGATGAAAATCTCTAAACAGTCAAGAACTAAAGCATCCAAATAGAAAACAAAAGCTAGTAAGCACAGACCTATTTCAACATCAAGAAATAAACCCTCCTCCTCATTTATCTAATTTTCAAAGGGGAATTATGGCATTAAATACTTGAGGAAAATTTATTAGAGCAATCACTATTATAAAGTATGATTTGTGATTCATAGAAACTCAAAAGGACCATTTCTTACATTGTGCAAAGATGCCAAAATTAATAGCAGTAATTACTGGACTTTTTACATTATTCACATTCTCAGGAGGAGGAAAACGTTCTCTGAGAACTTTTTTGAAGTTTGATGCTTAAAAGGGCAAAACTCTTAAGCTCTTTTTACCTCTCATTCAAGTACAAGTCTTGTTTTCATTAAAATCTTGTAGCCTTGAAGACATCCAGTTTTGCTCACTTTGCAAGATCACCCTTTCTGTCATCCTTAAAATGAAATTATTGATTGATAGAATTGACCTCAAATGGTGTGTACATTTAAAAAAACTGGAGGACTATGTGTCACACGGCTCCCTAGGAACAGCTCGTTTAAAATTTGTTAAAGCTAACTTTAAAAAGCACTGACTGTTTACTCTGTATTGCAAATCATTGGCTACAGGGCACCTGGAACACAGGAGCTGCAAAGATGTTGAGATGCTTCACCAAGAGAAACTGCTAATATGGCAACGCAACTCTAGGACTAAAAAAACAAGCAGTGCTTGAAACAAAATTAACTGAAACACTTAAGGAGAAGGCTTCAGGCTGCAAATTTTCAAAGCTATGTCTGTTTGCACTGAAAGCAATGCTTTAACTACTCTGCCCAATGTGTGGATAAAAACTCCTTGATTGGATGTAATCACTACATTGAAAGAAACTACAATGTTCAGTGTTCGAGGTTATTTGCTTCTCTAAAGAAGTCACATGAAATCAGCCCCAATTTCTACCAGCTTTACAAACAGAAGAAAAAAGGTTGATTTCCTTTAATTGAAATGAAAACAAAAATTTTCCACCCATATTCTTTCAAGTTAGCATAACTCATTTTTAAACGGCAGACTAATTCCCCAACTACTACTTTGCTTTTTTTTTCCTCCCACCTTAGACTGGACACAGAAGTCTCCTTGATTTGTAAAGAAAAAAAGGCCTTCTTGTACTGGATTCAGCACTATCCACTCCACAGTATTTTTCTAGTAGCTTATTTTGACAGCTTCTTCAGTTAAGATGTTCCATCTCTCAAGAGCATAAGTACACATAGTATTGAGCACACAGTGTTTGTTTTACTGCTATCTCCTATTTCCTTCTCCCCCTACACAGCTAAAGAAACTCAGCATCAGCTATCCCTCGCAAACCCTTTAAAGTCTAAAGTTTCTGGACTGAGAAGAACACTAGTAGAGGCTTCTTCAGGACAGCCATCTCTGTAGCACGTACAAAAAAGTTTAATTCCATTGTCAGCGCCTGACATGAACCTGAGAATAATGCAGTACTCTATCCAAGTCAGATTATGCCTAGAAAATCTTCCAGCACATTTCAAGCTTTATATATTTAAGGCTGTTATTCCCTTTAAAAGCATAAGCAAATAAACGTTTTTTTAAACTCAGGTTGTGTCCATTTTTCGGCATAAGGAGGAACTTGCTTGTAATGTTTAATAAAGATCCAACTGATCTTGTGCCAGGAACAATCTGTTCTGCTGTACTGTGATCTTTCCTCCCTGTCCTCGTCAGACATCACAATAAAGTGTTATACAGAATAAATTATGTTAAATGTTTGTAATATATAACAGCTATATTGTTCGAGAGATGGAGCTCTTCCTCAGAAAAGTCACAAACAAGGGGATAGTCAAGCTGAACCCTTTAGTTCGATAACTTTTATGGGCAGTATTTCATTCTTAGTTTAGGTCTGATATTCAAACATGCATGCCTCTTTATGACCCACTTAATCTATACTGTATTCCAACTGGAACAACCTGCTCAAGAAGAATAATCTATCAGAAACATTCTGTCCTTTTCCTATTGCTGGCAGACTTGAGTTTACCTACTACATACCACACATCTGCATTTTCCTTATGATAAATTGTAGAATAATATATATATATAAAAAAAACCAATTTTTAAAATGACAAATTGTCCATAAATAGCAGGAAGCACCTCATTCAAGCTCTACCACAAAACATGTAAGTAAACATACTATAAATAAATATTCCAGATGAACATTTATATATGGCAAAAAAATTAATTATGAATTAGATGGTCACTTCTGAAGAATGTAAACAACAAAATACTCAAAACAAAACAAAGAATTTCCAAGGAAAAGTTCTTAAGAGCATGCTGTTAATTGCAAGGATGTAAACATTTTCAGCTTCCTCCTACCTAAGGTAAAGAATGGATGGTATTCTGTTACACAAATAGAAATCTCAAGGAAAAAACCAGCACGCAACAAAATGTGACGGATTCGAGTAACTCAGTGCAGTTTTTTTACTGGCAATCATATCAAGCATAATTCTTTCATGTTAGGTAGATTTCCTTAGATGCTTGTAAAGAGGAAAAAAAAAAAAAAATCTAAAAATGTCTTATCTAGATGCCTGTAACCCGAAACCATAGATAGCTGATCTCATCAATAACAGCTTTTTGCTAACAGCTCTTTTTGCCGTATTAGAAACAGCCAGCTTTTTTTTTTTTTTTACCTCAGCAAAGTGCTCTTTTGCTGAAATCTGTTTTTCAACTACTCTTACTCAGTTGCAAATCTCAAGAACATCTTTAGTTAATTGGTGAAGAGGACTGAAGTATGAAAAGACAGCAAAGTTCAGACTCTTTTGACCTGAATTTGACCAGAATGTCTTGATGACATCTTGGGACACCCATTGTTTTCCCTACTTAAAATTTTTTTCTTTCTTTTCCTAAGAATAGCTCCCCTATATGGTGAAACCTTGACTGATACCCAGTAGTTTCTGTTGAAAAATGACTTGGCAGGAAATACACATTCTTCCAGTAGCTGAGTCTGACCCAGCAACCATAGAGTATATGATGGTAAGTACATTAGAAATATGACACACAGGCAAAGTGTTTAAACTTTAGCTCTCCCAAAGAAAGGCAATCACATATAAAGAAGTCTGTTTTCAATATATGTGTTTTCTTGAAAGACATCCAACGCAGTTCTGCACATGTTCCTGGAAAGCTCTCTACACATCAGGGAAAACCAAACAAACTCCCTATCATTCTCTGTTAATGATTGATCTACTCGCCAAAGAGGAAAATAAGCATCTTCAGCAACAATTGGCTTGAAGTCAGCTTGATTTCCAGTAAAAATGAAAACATTCTAAATGCATTAAATATTCCATGCCTGATTGTATGACATATTCAAATAGAAGCACATCAAGTTCCCCTGAAGATTCCGTTCTTTATCAAAAAAGGAGGAATCAACAAAAATACAGTTAGACTTCCACGATCATATAGCAGTGTTGGTACAGCCTGTTTGGTTCACAAGCAATTAAGAAACTAAACTAAAATTTTCATTCATCTGGATGGAGTTTTATGGTTTGTGCTAGCCATTTGCACCAAACAGGTTGAGAAGCAGAGACTAGACAGAGAGTGGAGAACAGATCTGCTTCTTCACAGAAAAGGAACAACAACTAAAAGTGGACTCAGGATACTAACAACCTTGCCCAACAAAATCGTGAGGTGTAGAAACAAAATGACAGTCAGCATAACACATACACCCTTCAATCTATTAACAGCCTTCAATTACTTTAATGAGGACAATCAGCTGCAAGTTCTAGCAGTACCAGAAAATTGCACTGAAGGCAAATTTCTTGCAGATCTTCAGGAGGAGGTGGCGTGCTGTTGCCAGGGGAACAGATGCACGTTGCTTTCTACTGCCTGCTTTTACCTGAGGTACTCTAACCTGGGTCAGAGAGAGGGGGCTGAAGGACAAACTCCACCACCAACAGCTGCCACTGCCTGCTTCCTGCTACCACTTTTTGCAGGGCAGAGAATGTGAGCCTAGGAGTCTGTTGGGCCTCTGGCCACTCATCCAACCCTCAGCCTGCACCTTTAATGGAGAGCCAGAGGGAAGAAGGCAGATTCCAGACCAGAGGAATTATCCTAGCAAGGTGCAGCTTGACAGCTCCTGAAATATTTTAGGATTGCATGATAATATGGCATTTTATAACTGTTAAGTATCTGAACTTGCAACATAATTAACCACCTTTGTTTGCACACATTTTACACAGTGGAAAATGGAACAAAGCAGGAGATGAAGGTTCTGTGGTAGAATCATTTACTGCACGTTTCTATTTCTAGGCAACTTCACTGTTTGCACAGATCTGCAACTGGAAAAATGGGCAGGTATGGCACAGCAGTGTGCAGAATAGCTACAAACAATAATAGTTATGCTGTTTAAAATCTAGTTCAGGCGTGGTAGGTCATATTGCTTACAAAAACATCATAGCTGTCAAAATGCCCAAGTCTTATCACAAAACCAGAGTGCTATAATTTACAACATTCAGACAGAAAGCAATACTGTGAAGAAACTGGGTAAATGCAAAAGCAAATGGAAATATTGAAAAGAGCCAATATCATATCATCACAGAACTCTCCATACACCGATCCAAATGATTATTTGAATCAATGGTGCCTAAATCAGTTTGGAAAGTTCAGAAGCCAAATATATTCCTCAATTCATAACTCTAACTGGAACAGGAACTAAATGAGTTGAGTTAGGCCAGCAAACAGTTCTCTGGTTAGAAGCTACATCCAGCCCGCACTATTGCAAACTTTGTCTCCAGTAGAATAGTTTCCAATCAACTGATTCTTTACATACTAGATTCCCCAAATTTTCTACCTCTGAACATTTAGAAACCACATACAGTTACTGTATTAAATATATTTTTTTTAAATAACCCAACCCTTCCTATAACTAAGCCCTTGGCATGATGGAAACTCTTTTGGTAGAAACATCTATTGGAAAAAGCAGTTCTGACTCCCTACCACAGCATCACAGTTACAAACTAATTTCAAAGCACGAACATTTTCATTTTTAGGATTAGTTCTTGTTTCTGTAAATGATACAAACATTTAATCTAAAAATAGAAAAATAACATTTCCCCTCATTAATTACAGAATAGTCCATTCTTTTCTATTTTATCCTTTCCACAAGCATTATTTTTCTTCACTATTTCTGAATTTATCTCACAAAGATTTGTCACCAGTTTAACGACCTTTTTTACAAATCTCTTCACCCCACTTTCTCTGAATCCATAGTCTCTAGGTCAATGATTACAAATCTCTGTGGCTTATACTTCATCAGTTTTGTTGCAGAAACTGATCTGCTGAAATCTCACTCTTGACTGGTGTTCAAGAAACACATTTCCTAGAGCGTTCCCCTTGATTATCCCTGGTGTTGACCTACTCAATAAAAGCAAAATGCTTCCAACGTAATGTTCCTAGACCCTACCCTGATTTGGCTATACAGCCACCTACTTTAAAATTTGAGGGTAATTCTTTTCAGCTTTTATCAGATTTCCCACTGAAAATCTCCTTTGGCAATAAATGCATTGGCTTCTCTTAAAATCACAGCCTGTATGCTGACCTGAAGAAGTAAATTTTTTTTTTTGTATTTGGAGAAAAGAAAAGACTTACTGACAGACTGTTTATTCTTTCCCTATTGAGTATATAAGGACAAAAAGCAAGGACCACTAATTGTTGGGATTTCCTAAGTCGACTTTGACTTATTACCTATTCCAAGTTCTGCAAGTATTAGAGCACCACTATTTCCATGATCTTTCACTGTAAATACCTTTAAAACTAAAAGCAGCCTCTAGTCTTTCATTTCCTGCAAAGGTTAAAGCAGTACTAAAATACTTTCTAATGGAATCATTTTTCAGAACAATGCTGGATCACTTTCAAAATATTAAAAAATACACAGACACAAACACTTCTATCAATAACATTTGTCTCATTGTTAATTGTACTATTTCCCAGCAATTGTTTTTGACAGGATCGCTTAGGTTGGAAAAGACTTTCAAGAACATCAAGTCAAACCATTAACCTAACTCTACCAAGTCCACAGCTAAACCATGGTTTCGTACATCTTAGCTTCATTTCAGTAAGTAAGAAGGCCCAATCTACTACATACATGACTATAAATTAGTCTTTCAGGACTGAATTAATCCTCTATATTTTGAGGGACAGTTCACTGCGGCCCTGGAACTTCTTGAACTAAAATAACCTACGCACTTAGTGCCTTCTCATCATACGTAAAAACTCATTTATTTGGCAGGCTTTGCAGGGGAAGATTGAGGGTATATTCATCAGAGAAAACTCCGGGAAGACAGAACTACTCTGTTTTATTTAGCTTATTTAATTTCTTGCCTGTAATCAATTGAGCACCACTATTGAATTATAACTGCAAAACTATCAGCATCAGGGCATTTTATACTTGCTTTACACATATTTTTATTGTTCTTGAAAACTATTCAAATCTGAACAGAATGCAAAATTCATTCCATCTGTCTTAATTTGGCTTTTAAAAAGCCATTTAATGGAGTAAATCATTTCCATATTTTTAATAGACTACTGCCCTAATTAACCAAAATATGCATACAAACTTGTGTCATTGAAGATAAAGCATACTGGACCCAGAGAGAACTGATATAAATTTATGTTTTTTGAATTAATAAGCTTCAATATTATTCCAGTCAGCAAATAATTTCAGTGGGGTTTTTTGTTGTTGTTTATTTGGGTTTTGGTGCCTTTTTTCTTTTATTTTGCATTTATGACTTCTGTTATTTTCCTTTAAAATATTAATTTTCCATCAGAGATAAGAATCAGACTGTCCTTCAATTATACATAGACTTATTCCTATCTTTCTTTTTTTTTAAAAGCCAGGAGGATACAATGTAAACATGTTTAAGACAACCATATCTTTGGCATAAAATTCCTGAGTTTTTAAAATTTATATGTTAGAGAATGATGAATGGCATTTCTCATGTCCTAAATAAGTTAACTTGCCATTGCTTAAGACTTTTCTAAAATGGAAGTGCAATTAGCAAAGAAAGCAAATGAACATCATTACATCAATTAAATAAAATTACAGGTCTTGTAACCAGAACAACAACTACCAAAATGCATTTTGCACTTACAATTTGGTCCTTCCTTATAGATATCTTAGAAATGCATAGGTTCTGATTACAATGTTTTACAAGACATTAAAACTAGTAATCTCAGTGTTTCAGGCCTAATTTTATAAAGCAAACAAGAAAAAAATGCCTTCCTGTCTTATCACCTCCCAAAGAGTTTCTCAACTCTGAATAAAGTAGGTACTGAGCTATGAAAGAAAACATGCCTTTGCGCCTGCATGGCAGCTGTTGAAGGCTGGTTTAGGACTTCAACATACTCTCATTCCAGGTACTTTGCAAATGATTTTCACCAGACCTTGCATCTAACTGTTATTAAACCTCAGCATCAAAACATGTCCTGCTGGTATGTGAATTTAGATTACTGATTATAAGTATTGATATAATAAATATTGTAATAAAATATCTAAACATTAATTGGGTGCACCAGTTCTTCTCTACCCTAGCTTATGTCGTAACTGTGTTATCACTTGGACTGCCAAACTTTGTTGTTCTACCGGCAGTGACTATCATCAAGTAGAGATATTGAATGTATAAAGATATCACCATTTTTTAAGTATTCCGCGTTGAACAATTCAGCTAAATTACCAATTTTAAATAATTATTCTACACCTCCTATTCCATAAAAAAATAGATTTATTGTTAACTGTATTTCAGAAAGTGAGCGTTCAGAAAAATGACACCTGTTTTACTGCATACCTTTAGCAGGCCTTTTATCGGTGAGGTTTTTCAGTTTAATTCACTATTATACCAAGTAAAGCTGTTCCTTTTTTCTACTTTACACGGTGGAAAACTGGAAAGCTGCTGTTTATACAACATTTCCCAGACCTTTCTCTTCGTGACATTCTGGTAATTCATTTTTCCCCACTCCCAGTGGGGAAAGTAATCTAACTTGCCTTCAGGCAAACAAAATAGTTCTTCACTTTAAACTTATTTCCTAAGTATATTCCCTACATGTCTAAGCAAGATCATCATCCAAAGTTATCCACATCATAATGACTTCAAATTCTAAAATGATTCAGGAATAGACTACCTCTTGAATCTAAGGTAGTGGTTTCACCCATACAATTACTTTGATGGCAGGAAAGAGGGAAGGACAAAAATTTGCAAGGCATCTATGCAAAAGAACTTGAAGTACTGGTCTACCAATAAGACTTGGTTTTTACATAACTCCAGGTGAACTTTTAAGATGCAAGACAGTGTTGATAGCTGTAAGGGGAAAGTATGCTGGGGCATAAGTTGACGGGGCCAGACTCTTCTTAGAGGTGTCCAGCGACAGGAAAAGAGGCAATGGTCACAAACTGGCAAACAGGAGGTTCAACCTAAACGTAAGGAATTACTTCTTTACTGGGAGGGTGACAGAACACTGGCTGTCCAGAGAGGTTCTGGAACCTCTGTCTCCAAAAACATTCAAAACCTGTCTGGATGTGTTCCCGTGTGATCTACTCCAGGTGATCCTGCTCTAGCAGGGTGGTCAGACTAGGTGATCTTCAGAGGTCTCTTCTAACCCCTACTATTCTGTAAGTAATTGATTATGGTGCTGGGACAATGCATTGTCTGTATTTTTTCTAAAATGAGTCATGTAGTAGATTCTTAATGTGAATGTTTTTGTTTCATCAGGCCCTGCAAATGTGCATTTCACCCTGAAAACAATACTAGCCAACTAAGAGGCAAATACTCACTTAGGTTGTCAGTGTCATTTTACTAAAAAAAGCTTCAATTTCTTTATAATAGGGCTTTTGCAGCTGGGTGGGGAAGGAAAGCACACAAGAGGAAATGAGTCCAACAATCCCAAATTAAATATAAAGCATTTCAATATCAAAATTAGCACAAAAGAGGTCAAGGTCATGAGTAGAAGATAACTGGATTCATTAATGTCTGACGTAATATTTCCTTTTCATTTGAAACTTGAGAGTCAAGCAATATACCAGGCAATTTAGAGCATCTCCTATGCAGCTGCCATTTGGAATGTTTTGTTGTAGTCAAACATTACCACCTAAAGAAGCATGGTAAAACAAATGAGGCATCTAATATTGCAACAGCATTACTGACTTTCAAAGTGATGAGTTTACTGTTCTGCACAAATAATGAGCCTAAAGTTACCAAGTGTCAGTGCTTAGGATATAAGTTTCAATGTTAAAGCCTGCTAATGACTTAAGCCTCAGGACAAATCTTAGAGATTACCCAATCTTCAGAAAAGTGCTATATATATTTCTTTTCTTTATGCCATTTACATTTATTTTTTACTTATTTTAATGTTACTTACATGACAAATTTATACTTATTACATTATCCTTATCAAGCGAGCATACCTTCTTGAATGTTTTGGTTTCAAAGAAAAAGCTGTTTCACCTGTCAGTTATTTATTCTTTTTTATCATGTATCAAAAGGTGTAAGCAGAACTTTCCCTTAAGTCTCTAGAAGAAGCTTTCTGAGAAGCTCTAGAAGATTTATAAGCTTACTCATGAAGGATGGATTTAAACCAGACCATTCATTTTCTGTTGCAAGAGCACTGATACCATCTGTCAATTCACCATGACAGCGCTACATTTAAAATTAGTCCAAACACAGGCTAGCTCATTTGGTGTTTGGGGGAAGAACATCTTCATTTCAATATCTTGCTGTCTTTTTTTTGGTATGCTTGCAGACAATTTGTGGGCAGTGCAGCATCGCAGTCTCTCTCTTACTCTGCAGTCTCAAATGCCAAATATATCTGTCTGACCCTAGCTTTAATCTGCGTCTTTATATGAGTCAGAATCAGGAGAAGTAGTTGTAGTCCCTCTCCCAAAAAGATCTGCATTGAAGGTTCCCCCTTTCCCATCAGGTACCTTGACATTTTTTGTCACAGCTCAATATAGCTGCATACATCTGCCCTAAACCCATAGACACGTTTCGTGCAATCATATGTGGGGAGACTTCACCCACGAAGGAAAACTGCACCTTGATTAGACGCAAGTCGCCTGCTTGTAGCTGGTTAGTTAGCTCTGATACTGCCATTGGTGAACAATAGTTATAGAACACTTCACACAGGATGTAAAACCTGCAGAGGAACTGCATACACTTCAAAATAGTAAGCCTGCATTAAGTTCCCAGCTGTTGTGGTTACACTGCTTTTATAGCTCCCAAATCAGCTTGCTCTGGGGGAAGGCACAACTGCAGTCAGTGCTGAAAAGTAGATCCAAAGACTTTTTGCATCAGCTTTGCTTTTGGCTTTTCACTAAAGGGGTAAGTAAGGACAAGGATGGAGAATGAAATAACAGAAGAAAAGCTATCACTGTTAAGTCAGAGTTTAATCACAATATAGGAACAGACAAGTACGTTAACAGAAGGGAGAGTCCAGTTTGTAGTACCTGGCATATGCACTGGACAATGCAACTCCAGAAAAATCTGTCTACCAGTGCTGGGAGGAAGGTGAATGCCTTCAGAGCTAAGAGTCAATGGGAAATATTTGGAAAAATGGGAGGCTTAGTATTTTTGGCTGCTTTTAGAAAGTGCATTGACACTGGAAGTGGAACAGCTCAGGTATTGAACATAATTCTCAAATGAGCAAAAAGGCTTGTTCTTTAACAGTACTAACTGAGAAAATATGAAGAAATTTTAGCACAGAAAGAATGGTTTCATTCTTTTCCTCACACTAGCTCATAGCACTGATCCAAACTAGCAAATACAACAGTGCAGTAGAAAACTGCCAGGCAGAAATCATTACCTGGAAAATGACACTATTCAACATTCTCTTTTTTGCTAGTGGTACAAAACCATTTCAGTTATTGCTGAATAGCTCTTGGCAGACTAGATCTCTGATTTTATATATTTTTTTTTTTCAAGAAAAACCATAATTGCAAACTAGAAGAAAAACAGAGGGAGCCAGCACCACCAGGTTAACTATTCTGAAGTGTGCTAATGAGTTCAGTATATCCCCAGAATCACTTGTGTCATGTAACGTCTTCTGTCAAATCTGTCATCTGCTTAAGCAAAATGAAATACGTTCTGGAAGCGTGTGCCTTGAGACTGAAATCACCAAGAGGTCACTCTCTCTTGTGATTGCTTTCTGAAATAAGAATGTTTATTTCTAGGGTTCTGGAGACCTTGTGATCTTGCACAGAATTCATTAAGGGAAGATTTTATAAGACACCTGGCTTTCCTCCTCTCCAAACGCTTTTTGGAACATGTATTCCAATAATAAATACAATTCCTAATAGCTGAAAACTACTGGGATATCAATGCAGAATCTCTACAGAATAGAAGACGTCTGTAACTTATTACCCTTCAGAAGGGAGCAAGTTAAAATTTCTCTCAGATCACCAGTGCATCTCACAGATCCCAGTAACTTTCTGTTAAAACATTCACCTTCATGTGAGACAAATTTATTAGCAACTAATTTTTAGCCTCCTTCCTCCCCTCTGATTCCACACACAACTAAAAGCAAC
This sequence comes from Eurystomus gularis, assembly GCA_013400335.1. Lineage (NCBI taxonomy): Eukaryota > Metazoa > Chordata > Aves > Coraciiformes > Coraciidae > Eurystomus > Eurystomus gularis. The sequence goes on from VZZY01000007.1 coordinate 133,310, forward strand.
TATTAAATTCTTATTTAATGTATTCCTAGAGTACAAGAGGGATGTAAAGAATAGGAACAGGAATTCCTAGTACAGTGATCTAATAGTTTAGCTGAACAGACAAGTGCTATCATTCCCTTGGTCACTCTAAAAGTCTCTCTATTGCTCCAACCATAGCCTTGAGAGGCCTGATCAGAAAGATATACAGCTTGAGAAGCTAAAGAAGCGGCAAGAATATTTTAGCCTCAAACCTCTATAGATCAGCCCAGTGGGAGGAAGACTGCTCCCCTCTCCTTTTTTAACTTTTCCCTTACATGTTGAATTTGTCCAGTGTAGAACAACTGCCAAATAAAGCAAAGCTCATTGAGCAAATTGGCAAGGAGGTGACAGTTTAGTTTTGAAAACAAAAAAGACATGTTTGTACGACAAATGACATAACTTTCTTGCATAACCATTTAAAGACCATCAATGTGAAAACAGCAAACCAGCAAAGTTGCATTCAGGCTCAGAGAGCTCAGCATGCCAGTTCTGTTACACCTATACTGGTCTTTTCTTTCTATAGGTGTGCATAAATCTTTTCAGATTTGAAAGAACAGAACACCAACTAGCATGTTTCTATAGCACAAACAATTTAAACAACAACAACAACAAATCATTTCCCTTTTTCATACACACAGAAAAACATCAGTTGCTGGAGAAAATGACACTTTGAAGTATTATTTAAGTGAAAATCACAGGGCAGTTGACACAGAATTCCCAACCACATACATCTGTGTATGACTAAGGATATAAAACAAGATCTCATGTGACCTTTCAATCTTAGACACAATGATTAGCCTATAATATTGCAAGTCTGCTCCCAGCTCTCCTGAAGTCTTATTAAAAACACCCTTTCAATACACATTTCTCTCTCCCTAACAGGCAAATTCCTTTGCTGCCAAGAAAAGCAAGCAAGAGAGAACCGTATGAAATACCACATATGTCGTACTGCGTGTTAGGAAAACCAAGCGATTAGCTTACAGGCATGCTATCACCAGGTGCAGCCAGCAGCAGAAAATACAATCAGAAAAGGGGCACGTAACAAGCTGATAAAAGCTGCAAGCCCATGTAACCACCCAGCTTAAGCTGCAGGAAGTAGCTGTAACAAGCCACTGTAGGATAAGCCCGAGCAGGCTACTGCTGCGCCAGGCTCATGGCACCTTCACCTCTTTCGCTGCTGGCGCAATCTGGCAGTAACGACGCTCTCACTTCTGCCCCACCAGCCTCTGTACAAAGCATGGTATTTAATTCATTTTGCTTCATTCTTAAAAATATTGAAAAATCCACTGAAATGGAAGAGTACGCTTATTTCATATATCAAGAAACTACAGTGGGATACTGTTCTTTATGTGCTCTAAACAGGTTAGTTTGGGGTTTGTTTTTCTGTTTTTTAATCACCCCTCCCTCTTCTCTTTTTTCATAGCTCCTAGACCACTCCAAATTCTTCTCCCCCACCCTATTACTTGAGCTCTGGCTGCACTTTCAGGAGTAATTTGTGGTTTAACAGCTTATTCCGACCCATTTTCCACTATTAATAGTTTCTTACAATAGAAGGTAGGTCAAGATCCCATAACTGATGTAGAAACGGCAGGTTTCTGGTTATGTGGAGAACTATTTATCAAAATCTATCCCTTTTTCCTCCTTTTTTTTTCCCCTCCCCCTCTTTCCTTTCTTTCTACCCTAGTACTTCTCACCCTCCCTCATCTACATGCATACAGAAAAAAACTAAACACCAATCCTTAAAAAAAATCATACTCTATCCAGAGACACATTTTGGTTGGCAGTACCTTGATCCAGACTTCAATATATGTTATACTGGTCATGATTAAATATTCCAGTGGAATGTAAAGTAACTGCTTTAGCTCTCAAATGCTGTTTCCTTTTTGTGGAATGGTTGAAGAAAGTACTGGTTTTAAAAATCTTTAACTTTATTTTTGTGGATCCAAACCTCATTTAGGCAAAAACTGGACAGAGACAACCAGCAGCATCCAGAAAAAAAACTAGGAAAAAATCTCTCCTCCTCACTTCAAGTTAGCCACTAGCTGAAGTACATTCCAGAGTACCCAGAATGATCATTTTAAAATCTGTTCTGAATACTACATTAGCTGTAGTTTACATTTTTTAAGTAATCAGAAAAAGGTTTTGAAAATGATCATTCAAACTCTTTTTTAATCTTCCCAATTAGAAAAAAGACTTAACGAAATAATTTCATAAAAACTGTTTAATGTAAAGTATGGACATATTTAATACTTGGAGCGTGGCAGCTAAATTCAACCAATGCACTCTCATTCCAAAAATAACTGCAATTATTTTCAAATAATTAAATTAAGTTAAACAAATGTAGCCAGGCCCACAAAGAATGTAGCCAAAAAATGCTTTCTTTGACAGACTAACAATGTAACCTGGCTTGCTTTAGTGCTAAAAAGCAGCATATGCCTGCCCAGTGATATTCATCTAAAAAGATGCTTATCGGTGCAGACTCAGCATAGAAGCAGGTATGGGTGGAAATGAGGAAAGGAAGGAGAGTAACAGTAGAAGAGGACAGGCCAGTCCCAGCATTGATAAGTGAGAGCCTATACTGGCTCATGCATTCCTCAAACAACCCTGAAGTAACTTAGAGGATTTAGTTTACCACTTATTCAAGCTGTTTTACTATAATCTTTACAATTACTTAAAAAAATTGATATTGCAAACAATACGGGGAATCTAATAATATTTACACTGACCTCCTCCCTTAATCTTCAGTATCTAATCTTCCTACAGCAATCTGAACTAGTAAACATGAAATTGTGTAACAAGGAAAAACACACAACTAACCACAAAAATGATTTGTTTGGAAATTCTATGATTTTAAAATAAATTTTCTACAGATAAATTGCTGCAGAACTCACTAGCTCTTTGGCATCTTCACAAAGATGATCTATCAAAAAACCTTGTGTTATGTATGAAAATAACATCATTCATCAGATGTTTTCTGATTCCTTCTTACAACTGCTAGAAACCATGGTATTAAAAAATTCTGATCTGATGGAACTGCGGAATGAAAACCTTAAATGGAAAGTTATTCAAGTTATTTGATTAATTTAGCACATATCAATCCTTAAACAGCTTTTAACTATTTTTAGAAACTGAGTCTGATAGCATATCAAACCAACGCAAATATGTCATTATATTCAAATGCCTAGAAAACTTAATGAAAGAAAACATAAACATACTAAAATTAGAGATAATATTTAAAACCACAGATTCTGTGTCCGCTGTGAGGTCACCTCCTGCAATGTCACAGTTGCAGCACATGACATCAGATAAATGTACTTGCAACGATAACCCCTTCATGAAGATTTCGGTCATGATACTGTCAAACTGCATAGTACAACAATTTCCAGTACTCAGGTTTAATCAAGCTAGACAAAAATGTTGGAGATACTCCAACTGTTTTATGGCTTAGGGCATGAAGGATCCTGAGACACTTCCCAAATGCCGTCAGATGCTACATCTCCCAGACTTGGAATCCTGACTTCCTTGACACTCTCCTACTGACCCCAGGAAATTCCACTATAGCAACTCTATGTCCTGCTCAGCAAAAGAAAAAAAGGCAGCAGCACATCCAAGCTGCACTCCTTCAAAGATCCATGCATCAATAATGATTTTAAATGAAATATCAGCTTTTCAGAATTTAATTACTGTTTTGGTCAGCAGACTTGCCTGATGAACACATAGAAATGCCTGCTGTTCATGTGTGACAAGACTTAACAGCATAAAGATGACAAATGGCTAACAAAACTCTGTAATACAAAGGAAAAAGATCCAAACTTTATATAGCCTACAGACCTTTCCTTTGAAAAGTTTATTTTCAAAATAAATTCAATTAGCTGACACTTTTCACAATTTTAAAATTTATTTTTTGTATTTGAAAACTGAACTTCTTTTTGTTCGGAGCAAGATTATTTAATCACCACCTCAAAAATGTAATAAAAACACTAATCACTAAATTTCACATCAAAGCAGTAACATTGAAAGTGCTTCTTTATTTACAAATGTGTTTTCTTGTTCTCACAATACCAATGACTGTGAACAAGTTTCAGTATTTTCTACAGATTATTTACTTGAGTAAAAACTATCCAAAATTATCATAGCAGTAGTGGCTTTACATCCACGAACTTGTCCATAAACTCCCGGAATCAGAAGTCAGAAACTATAAGTAAGAAAACAGATTTTGATTTCAACCTTACAACACTTGTCAAGTTTTTGAAAGAAAGTGACCACTTATTACTTGCACATATAAGAGTTTATCTCAAGACTGTCAGACATAAAAGGATTTGTGGTTTATGCATCTAATTTGGAGATATAATTAGAGAATTATCTCACTGTGGTTTTCAGAGAGGAACTGTAGAACTCCTGCCTGTTTCCATTTAATATATAAAGAATGCCTATTTGTAACAAGGCATCTCAGAAGTCTTACCTGAGTCTGCTTCATTGCCCGTTCCATTCTGCGAGTACTTCCTTTCTCAAGCTTGGTCCGAAGCAGTAGGGCTGATGTCTGAATGGCCCAGAACTTTGGCTGAGAGAGCAAGCACTGCAGAGAAAAAGAACATTTTTTCATTATTTCATTTTAAATGACACTGAAGACAGTAAAGTCTTTAACAATGTTCTAAAGCACAAATGCTTTTTCCTATTCTGAAAGTCAAACACGTGGTTGTAGTACTTATTTGACGAACTGAAGGCTGTACAGATTAATCTATTTCCAACATCAAAGGCAGCCATCAAAACTATTTTCTCCTTTTCAGCTACTGCAGCACTGTGTGTACATGTACTCATATGGTGCGTACACCAAACTGCACAAATAAAAATGGCTACTGAGAATGAAAATAAAGCTTTTGATACTGAGCAGTCTGGCTCATTCTTCTGCGCACCTCCAGATTGAATAGTTGTAGGCAGCAGCAGGGATCCTACTCTGAAGGCTGAACAAAACCTGCTCTCTCTTGGTGTCTCCTCATATGTGAGGTGCTCCAATGCCTGCATTAACCGCACCTTCTCATTAAAAAGGCTGAAGAATCAAAAGAAGAATAATTAATTTAGAATTTGTCATGACTTGAGAATAACAGAAAGAATTTTTGATGTGTAGTAGATGTATAGGAAATATGGAATAATCTAAATTAACAGCTTTCCTAAACACACTCTAGCTTATCACTTGGAATGCCCTGCCCTGATGCCAGGTACCTGGTGCCAGCCTCCAACCATTGATTTTTAGGAAAGCCCAATAGAAGATACATAGCCAATATAACTTTGATATTCCTTAATAACGCGCAAGCTGCCTGGAGTCTTTCCAGCATAGTTTCAGACACAAGATACCATTTTTGTTAGATATTCACTTTGAGAAGTGAGTCAGTAGGAAAACTTCCTTGCTAATTTTATTGACACTGCAACTATGATCCAGCTTCTCTGAGAAAATAAATTTGCCTATGGACATTTGTAGACTGGAGAAAAAGCCCCAGTGGCTTTATTCTTTCCTCTCAAAGATCTCCCAAAGCATTAAAAAGTATACTTTGCTGGTGGTTTGTGTGAAATGCCTGACAAATTTCTCTCATATTGTAATCCATTTTTCTTTTCCCTAGTGTTTTCACAGGAAAGAAAGCACAAAGAAACAAGCTAAAACAAATTCTCTCCAAGCAAAACTACAATGGGAAGAGAGGTGACAGCAAATGAAAGCATAAATGAAAGCAGTATGAATGCATACAGCACAGCCATCAAATGCTTTAACATCAGCTGGTCCTCTCTTGTGACCAACAATTTCTGCACTGATTCTTTTGTGACTTTTACCAGTATTACACCAAGTACCCAAAGGCTTCTAGACTGTGCTCAGTGTGCAGAGGATCTGGAACTATTAGGGGAAGGCAATCACAACGTTCCATGTTCTACACACTTCCAAGTGCCCTTTTACAGATTAATTATAATCAGTATGCATGTTAACTGGTCTAAATCCTAGTTCTGAGAGCTCATCTCTCTCCTGTCTCATCATGGGAAGTTCAGTCTACTACCTATTTTTGTTTGGTCCTAAGACAAACCCTCCACTGCAGGACACAAGCAAGGCATTCCTAACGGAGGACTCTAGTTTCTCGATTTATGCTTTGGTGGCTGTTCCAGGTGGATGCTAAAAAAACCTTAAGAGATTGTTACAGCAAATACTTGAACAACATTTACTTTAGCTTAAAAACTTCCTTTGCTTCACTCATCTATGGAAGCAATGATGGTTTTATCTTAAATAGCAATCCTGTTTTTTAAAGGTATTCATAAAACAAAATGTAAGGTGTACTTGCTATACAATTTCTTTTTTTCTTCTGTAATTATCTTAACAGTTTTATTGATACAAAAAAGGCACTGCAACTGCATAGGACAATGAGAAGCAGGCCTATTTTTCAGTTAAACACTTGTAATTTTGTACTTTTACTGAGCTTAGACCTGTGCCAGAACTCAAATGCTCACCTTTTCATTGCCTAATTGTAATGTTTAAAGCACCACTGAGACAAAATAATACATGTATAAGGGGCACAAAAGTTTATACTCAATAGCTGTAAAAAATAATTTCAGAACATGTATCCATAACTATTAAGCAAGCTTTAATCTTTTACCCAAATCCTCTACATATTACAGATAACAAATATGTTCTTTTAAGTCCCAAAGTTTTATACTTTCACCTGAAGGTAAATCTAGACTCTATTAACAAGACTATAGGTTAAAATAAAACATCTGGAAAAAAGAAAAACTAAAGCAAGATTATGCAAGTTTGGTCAACATAGCTGAAACATATTGGAAAGTTTATTGTACTATATAATAAACAAACAAGGCAGCTAAGAAAATTAACAAAGTGATTCTAAAAAAACCCACTATTGAGAACCTTCACAAGTCAACTTTGTTCATACTTTAGGGAAAGAACAATAAAATAAAGAAAAACGGAAAATTAGATGGGGTGAGAAGAAAGGAAAAAAAATAAGGTTACACAACATTTTCTGCACTGAATGGGATGTTTTCACATGGGAAAACTCATTTCTCCAATTCTTCCCCACATTTTTTCCTACAAACAAGAACTCTTTATATCATCCTCTCCTATCACATCAAAGTGTAAAAAGGAGATTACCAAAATATTACACAAAACAGAATATTTAATTCAATATATCATCCTTACATGACATTGGAATGAAAAATCATTATCCTCAAAGTCTTAGTAACAAAGTTGTCCGTTATTGTACAATTCCTTTACAATACCTCCATTACTATGCAAGAACAAAATGACATGTAATACTGTTGTGCTGGTTCAGCCATCATCATGTTATGTTGCCATCAGTTGCCTGATCACACAGGGCAATGCTGAACTCAGCAACATCCCCTCAGAAGTCTACTTTCAGACAATCCTGTCATAGGTTCCTGTGGGCCCAGCTCCTCTGCTGTGAACTGTGGTGCCAGCATTGCCTGTTGGACACAACAGACAGAGATGGCTCCCTCAGTGGCCCATGGAAGGACACCACTGAGAGAGCTCAGCAAGATGCAGCCAGCCCCAACAGGAAGCTCTTCTGACTAATGGGCTCCTGGATGATATAATCCTGGCCTCACCCACCACCCCAACCACAACCACCTGGGTGAGGGCAGAGCCACAGAGACACAGGTGGGCTAGGTTCTGCCTCTGAAACATGAAGCCAATAAGAAAACCAAAACATTCTGCTAGGCTGTGAATCATTCACAGGTCAGCTCCAACTTGGGGCCCGCAACTTGGGCCCCAGAACTTCAAATACCTGAATTGCGAGATAGGTGCACGTTACCAATGAACACCCATATCAAACCCAGCCACACGAGTTCTGAAAACCCAGGCTAATTCTCAGAAACCCGTAACAAATGATTCAGCCTCACTGTTATTCAGAACTTCACCTAGGTGTGATGCACGCCTTGATAACTCTAGTAACTCTGTTAGAGAAATAGAGAAAGAATGGTTGCACCATTTGCAATGTCTATACAAAATTTAGACCAAGCTAACAAGAATTTTCAAGGAAGCTTGTGCCATTGGTAATTCATATGTACACACACACACAGAGGTATCTGAATATTATTTATGATGTTATAATGTTTGGCTTTAAGGAAACTACGCACAGAGAAAGCAGTCTGCAGCTTAAAAATCCAGAATGTAATATATGTAAGATAGAACAAAGGTTAACCAAAGAACCCTGGGAAAGCTGGGACACACGGAGGAGCATACAGAGGAGTGTTGCACAACACTATTAAGATGTTCAACTGACAACTCAAACCAAAACTAAATCTTCTGAAGGGCAGATAAATGAGACTGTCTCAGTCAGCTACGACTTATAAAAGATACAGGTCATTCTAAGCAACTGTCCTGCATTATTACATCTGCTACCTAAAATGGTAGGCATTCCTGTAGGAATTCTTTCTTACATCAAAATCAGGAAGAGCTTACATGGTCTTATTAGACATGCTGGAAATGCTGGAACAGGTAAAGATGATCCTTGTTAACTGCAGTTCTAAAGAATTTGAATATATTCTGATCTTTCCTTATTAAAAGTCCATGCTTTAAGTAGGCCATTCTTTTATTCTTGTATCTTGCTCACTGCTACCAGTAGCCTAGCAAACTGCTATCATTGCTATGATGGAACTATCATTTGAAAGTGGACTTTAAAAATCTGAGCCCTTTTAATTGCAACCAGTTGTGGAATTCCCAAGAATTTGCATATCAGTCCATCACTGAATCAAAAACATTCTGTTTATTGGCCAAATTTCCAGGATGTGGTGAAGTGACTTATTTGAAGGCACAGGCATGAGGCAGCCTGAGGACTGCTCTCATCCTCTGTCATCCCCTCCAAAGAAATGGCCTTTAGTTTAGATTCACTCAGGTTTTTGCTAACATATTTTAAATTACAAACAAACAAACAGAAAACACTGGGAGGGATTTTGAAAAAATGAAGGAAAAATAAAAGCCCATTCTAGTTTCTTTTCATTACCAATTTCAAGTTAACATACTTCAGTGGCTTTGTTGTTTGCTTTTCCAAAAAGCCACGTGTAATTAAGATTTACAAATTACTTACGGGGATTAATTAATGTCTATTAATCTCACTTCACATAAACAAGTATATGATTCTATGATGATTTTTATGAATTCATTCAGATAATTAACAAGAAAAACTTATTTCTTCAATACAACCAAAGGCAAAATGACAGCCTTATAACTCATTCTGTGCTTCTCTGTAAGATGAGAAAATACCATGGCTTCTTTTCCACTTCCTATATTGTGTACAGTCATCAGGCGAGTACATTAAAAACACTAGTTGGAGACATATGACTGAGGCACAGTCAGGCAAAATTCTTGCTTTTTGCAGTTGCTTTGCAGACGTAACCGTTATCTCTGGTGAAGAGCTCTGTCACTGGAAGCTACTTTACAAGTGCTTAATTTGTTTTTAAGCATACAGAAAAGGATTCTTTAGACTTAAAATGTTCTATTTAATTCAATCCTAAGAAACAAGAGAAAAAAATAAGTATGTGATTAGGGAGAATTTTATTTTGTCCTCCACTGTCTCATCCAAATAATCTGATGCTTAAATTTCTGTACAATTAAAACAAGTTTTTATTAAAGAAGTTATGTTCAAATGACACTTATTTAATCTGACTTGTTTGGGTAAATTTCTCCTAGCACTGAACTGGTGACAAAAAATGGTAAAATGGAATAGAATTAGAAATAATTGGATTCTGGGAAAACCTGAAAAATGCCACAATATTGGGGAAAAAATTCTTTAAATTTAATCTGTATATTTCCAACAGAAGAGAGTTTTATAAAGGATACTTCCTGCAATTCTGAAAAAAATATTGACAGGAAACTTTACCCTGGAAAGCAGTTAGATGAACTTTTACAAAACTATTTCTAATTGTCTAAGAAAGATTAAGGCAAACCAGGGTCCAGAGAGAAGCAAAAATAATACAATTTTGAAAAATGTCCGTAGTATATCAACTCCTCTATTAACTGAGCCTGAACACAGATGATTTCCAGTAGTACCGGCGGCTTCTGGTTGAAATGGGATATGTAACTTTAAACAGTAATTCTGTTAGAGCTCTATAAGGTAAAAGAAAGTACATTTGTGACTAAGTGGTTTCTAATACCAGTGTATTTTTTTTATGTTGTACTGAAAAGCACAAATATCAAAAGGATAAGAAAAATACTAGGTTTCTAGTTAAAATTAAGCAGTAGTACCAGGGCTGGGCAACAAAACAAGCCAGTCAATATGACCAGTTTTTGTTTTTCTTCTTGGTGCATGAACATTTACAAATTTCCTCTTTGCTGAAGCAAAGTAAGTAGCTTTTCTCTCAAATCCATTATACATACCAATTCTGCTGTGCGCGCACATCCCAAAGATTTATAAATAAATAAGAATCAAAAGAAGATCTGATTATATATCATCATCAGTGAACACAACACTGAGGCTTCACAGACCGTAAATTCCTCCTGGTAGTGTTTTTATTCTTATCAGGACACTCAACACTTTACTAATCCTTCAGTGACAAGAAATTAATAGGACACCACAATAACCATGCACATACACAAACTCTCATAATATAAACAATATACAACTGAAATACACTACTGTTTTCTAAATAGACAAAAGGTCAACTATGCATTTAACTGGACAAGAAGTATTTGATGTTTAAGCTGATTTAAATATATATGTCAAGGTATTGTTTTTAAGCAAAGAACGCTGTTCTGGTGTATATAAGTATTTTAATGCAAAAAAGTTGCTTTGCAACCACCTAAAGAAACGGATTATCTCATTTTATCTTTATTTAAATTAAAAGTTGGTATAATTATATTCATAATTATCACAGCATGCATGCTCTGTATTCTCAGAGATTAAATTGCCAATAAACTTTAAAAAGCACTTAGAATTACAGAATGTTGAGTAATGATTGGCATAAACAGTTTTTTTGTCTTTGATTCACCATTGTTGTCGGTTCAACGCTACCTCAAGATTTTTCCTCTTTTATTTCCTATCATGGCATCATACACAAAACCCCTCTATTATTAAACATAATTCATATTGTTACCTATAATGATATATAATGACTGTATGTACATGTCTATATGTAGTATTATATAATTGCATTAAATCTGAACTCTTAAAATGTGTAGTTGTAAATCCCCATCTAATTCATCCCAGACAAAGACTAAACACCATCATTTTGGAGAGGTTATTTTTTCTTAAACTAACAGGGGAGCTCCTCCAGTCTCTTCATAAACCATCACTTTATTGAAACCGAATAATCTGAAGGTCAGATGGAAATCCTAAATACTTACATATATTAAAAATATAAAATACTTTCTATTTCTCTGAAAGTATTATCTTAATGCATGAGGAGTTGACTTTAGGTTCAAAATTCAAATATAATCTGACAAAAAAAAATTAAAATTCCTCTTAGACAGTGAACTGGAAAAAGTGGCAACAAAACACAATATGCCAAATTCATGCCTACTGACTTCACTGCTTGTTCATGCAAAGTTTCACTAATGGATTCTGCAGTAAAATCCTCAATGTATAAAAAACATGACTACATGATAATTCTGAACAACAACGGGTTTAGGTTAGAAACAAACAAATAGGATGCTGAAGTAAATGATTTCAAAACAGCTTCTCATTGCAGCTCCTGTCATCTAGAACCACTGGCACTGCAAATACATTCCCAAGTAATAATTTTGGAATTTACACCACTAATCAGGGTGGTAATCTGAGCATCTATAAATTCTCCACCTTCCTAGGTATTATCAACAAAAAATATTTTATATTTGATTACATGTGCCAATAGTTGGGTAAGACCTACTAATCTGAAAACACAGATTTTGGGCATCTGTTCAAGACAGCAGACCTTCAGATAAATAAACTGTTAATCTCTAGAAACATTAGGAATGCTTTAGGCACAAGCAATTAGAAGACGCAAGGCTCCAGTCACATTTTATTAAAAAAATTACATTAGGATTTCACTCCAGATGATTCTTGTTACAACTTGACAAATTCTAATCCTGTTTGGCATAATTATGTCCTTAGAGAGCAACACGAACAAGGTTAAGTGACACAAACAAGGAAAACAGTATTTTCACATCTTGAAAACATATTTTATTCCATAAATCTTATGACAATGGATATATCTAGTGGTTAGCAGGTAGAGAGGCAGAGAAGAAAAAACAGTCTGTAATTTATGCAGTAAATCAAGTTCCTAGAATGGACTTAGTAGATGCCATGTTTAAAAAAAAAATAATCTAAGCACAGGGACTATGCATTAGTGTATTCTACTCTATGTACATCTCTCCTCCTCAAGGTCAAAAGAATTGCTCAGCATCAAACAAACATCAAAGGCCCTGTAGATATGTGTTAACAATTATAAAAACCTGTGCTGTATACGACTTGATGCATCTGTTTAATTTCACACTTGTACTAAATACTGAAATCTATCCTACACTTAAAAGTCACTCTAAAGGATTACTTAGACTTGAAAATAAAAATATTAGCAACTTAACCTACAAATTAAAAGTGTATATACATCAATACAAAAATAACTGTTTTCAAAATGTCTGGGTTTTTAAACTAATAAACAGACAGTAATTTTAGCTAGCAACTGACCACATCTTTTCCCATATGGCTTTGACAACTGTAACTTATTTTAAAAAACCCACAACAATAATATGCAAATTCTTTAGAGTTACAGACTGCTAATTGATCAAAGAGTCTTAAGGCAAAACTATCAAGACAAGAATAATTTACATTTTCTTTGCAAACACCACAACTGTACTATACACTTAAAATAAATTATATTTCAGGCATTATTCCAGGTATTGTGTTAGTGTTTCTTTTTCAGTGTTGCATGGGGAAAATGTGTTATTACTTGGTTAGGTCTCAAATATTTTCTTGCCTAACAGTATCTAATATAAATTCTACATGGCGCCTTTAGAGTATTAGGCCAGGACCTTTGCACTGTAGCAAGAAAACAAAAAATTATGCAATGCTTAAGGCTGTATGACATGAATTAGCAGAAGTTCTATATTTTCCTTTAGTAGGTCTTTCATTGATTTTAATGAGTTGTTACATCAAGATAGCATGTTACAGAGTCAATTATATGATTGCTTGTGATTTTTTAAGGTCTCTTCAAGTTATCATGATTTAAATGCTACCTTCTTTTTAAATTAATTATGTCTGACTGTCAGTTAGGTAAACCAGAGAGACAGGGAGAAATCCTGAAAGTATCAGGATGACAGAGGAGAAGATTGGCTTTCTGGCGCTGGCTGAGACATCAGCATGTGCACAGTGCCATTTTCCAGTACCGCTTTAATATTCCGTATATATTTCAGTAGGTTTAGACCACACATTCAACATATTTTTTGCAAATTCTAATGCTGTTCACTCAACTGTATGACAAGGGTTTATTTTGGTCTATAAAACTAATCCTGGGACTGTACAACTAAAATAGCTTTTCGACACAACAGGTGTTAGCTGATCATGAGCAGAGCTGGGCTTAAAGCTCTTAGCTGCAGCCAGTAGAAATATCTCTCGGTGTTAAAGAGTCAAGAGCAAGGCCAAAACATGATCAGTGATCTGCATCAAGGGACTAGTTTAATTAGAATGGTATTTTTAAAATTTGCTTTGTCTAGTCTTGTCTGGTAGCCTCAGCACTCAAGTTGTAACCTTACATCATTGTAAATACAGAATACCTTTTCTTGAATTTGAATGCTAAAACATGACACTATGATTTTTTGCCTCTTTATGTACTTCACTGTGTTTGAATGAGATCCTTTCACACATAATTTCACAGATTTGGATAACTGGATGCCTTTGAAAAAATATGAATTCTGAGAATTTGAAAATGAAATATATATACACACAGAACAGACAGTTCCTTTTTTCCCCATTTGCAGCTATGAAGAGACATTATAGGTTTCCTTGTTGTCTCCCCATGCTTTATAAAGCAAAACATATGCAAAGATGTTAAAAACCTCTTAAGCAGTTAATTATTTAGATTATAATAGATTCATTTAGAAATGAATGCTAGATTCTATAGTAGCAATTACACTGCACTTACCTAAATCCAATTTAAAGTTCTTAAGTATGTCATTTAATCTCAGTTTGCAAATAACTGACTTGCTCTGGATTTATCATATCTGGAATTTATCACATCCGAATGTACATTAACAATAAGTTATTCAGTAGCTGGCTTAATCAATTCAAAAGTTAGAAGGGAAGACTGGAATAAATTTTCTTCTCTCAAGACTTAAAATACTCCACTAGAGTATGCGACAAGGCTAACATCATTTCACTTTAACTGCATTTTCCACAGCTTTTATTTATCCCGCTCAAACAGCGTTCTGGGGCAAATGGGTAGCTCTTGGTAACATCCATGCCAAGAAATCCTCATATTCCATCCTGCTTATCACTTTAAATATATTTGCTCCCCATGGCACTGGTTTTAAGCAGTATCTCTTACTCCTTCTGATATCTACCTTGCAAAGAACATCTTCTGGGCAATTACTTACGCTAGGTCAGCTTGGAAACTGCGCTGGCTTTTATTTCATTTCTGTAGCACCTAGGAGACCCAGACTTCAAAAAAACAGGCAGGAAGGCTTGGCAGTTAGTCCACTGGGTCTTGTTACACAGGCAGCAATGACAGGAAGGTTCCCTAAAAAGACCATTTTGAACAGGCACCAACCTTAGGGCTTCTCAGAGAAAGCTTCTTACACTCCACTGACTTTTTGAAGGAAACTAGGTTCCTAGCTTATGCACACTGGACAGACGCCCAGCTGATGTGCTTATTGCCAATGAATCCTCTAGACAGGTTCTCAATGATTTTATTGTATCTTACAGCCTCAGATCTCATTTGGTTCCATTGAGTTTGTCATGGGGCTGCAGATACCTCTGGAATGACTGTTTCATCTGGGTAGTGGAAAAGATACGCTCTAAACCAGACTTCCTCTATAGCCCACAGATTTCAAAGTGAAGAAAACCTAAGATGTACCTCACATCCTGCCATAGTCAAAGCAAGGACCAAGTTGAGAAACATGTAAGTGTTTGCACAGATTGAATTAGTTTCAGTTATCACACTAGCTGGTGTGCTAGCAATAGATGTAAGGGAATACGACTCAACAGTCTCATTACTAAAGTGAACTGTTTCTTTAAAAAGAACAAAACACCCTGTTGTGTACAACTCAATTTCCTCTAAAGTAAGACTATTAATTGTATTTCTGTAGATAGCACTATAAAAACCAGCCAAAGAAAGCAAAGAATAATTTGCACTAAAAAGACTTCATAGTCTCTTTTAACTGAAGATATTGGAAAGGAGTACTGAAAATAGAATCATGAGTGAATCTTTTTCCAAAATAAATGAATCTGCAACTTTCAAAAGTTCAACTCTGCCAAAACATTGCAAAGACTATAATCTGTTATCTGCTCAAAGATACTGTTACTATCCTCATTAGACATATCAAGACACTTCAGTATCTTCCTTCAGCTATCTCATCTACCTACCCCTAAAAGAAAGTATTCTTTGTTGAAAAAAAAACAACCCAATACAGTTGCTTCTCAGCAACAGAGTAACATTACTCCGTATCACCAGCATCCTTTTCCTTTGCCCAGTCAATACTTGGACTCGGCATACTCAACTGACAATATGGCTAGATGTCCTGATGGAGAAAAAGGACAACTTCCTAAAAGAAAATATCCCCAAATTTCACATCTTGTTCATCTTGTTTTCTCTAGCAAAGGCAACATAGGTAACATTCAGGTAAAATGAGGCTGCACACCTCTGGTCTTGGTTCTTCTAAGTGTCATTAATAAGGAGAACATCCAACTTCCCTTTCTATTCTCCATGACTGCCTCATTTGAAACCTGAAGTCACCCCTAGGCCAGCTCTCTTCTGCAGTGTTTATTTTTGAAGGACAGGGAGTGAAAGGAAACAGTAAAGGTCTACATCCGCTGCTTTTACTAACAGATATAAATATGTTGCTCCATGAAAGGCTGCATCTTTCTTTTTCCCTCCTGCTTCCATGTACACTTCCTCACACACAGAAAGAATACCAATTAAAACAACTCTTCCTCCCTCTCCCCAAGTACACTTTTCAGCAGCATACAGAGAAATGGTTAAGTATTTGTTAGAACAATGTTTATGCCCAAAGCTCAGTCCATACCCGACCCTTCTTCTTCCTCCTGCTCTAGTCTTTATGTCTTTTGAATACACATCAAGAATTTCCTGAGCTTTCTCTTAAGTTGGATGTTTCTATGCTTTTTCTTGGAAAACTCCCGTCTCACTCCATAACCCTTCAACTCAGAAACATACAAACATTGCCTATATCAAGAAAATGAACTTAAAAGGGGTCATTCAATGCGAACATAGGTATACTGGAATCTGATCTCTAGTCTGAAGTAGAGGAGACACAAGCATGGGGTGACTGTCTTTCCAGCTAGCTGTGAATGTAACTCTGCATATAAAACTGAAATGGCAGCCCAGTGTTCCCTACATTATACACTTCACAGAAAGAAAGGTTAAAGAAAACAAGCACTACAGAAAAATTCCCTTGCAAGGGAAGCCTCATACGTTCCACAGAAAAGCTGTGTGAAAAGAGTACAAAGATTTATGCTTACCGAAGAATTTTCAGTGGAAACAAAAGACTCAAAGAAAGCTTTGTATGGATTTAAATAGAACAGAAATACAGAAAATAAGCTCACATTAGCTTGTATGGAACAAAAAATAAAACAAAAAGTAGGGAGACACTTAATTTAACATGATTCTTTGATTCTGCTAACACAGTCTGTTATTTAACTTGCATACATGAAGGTAACTTTCAGAGGGACCTATGGCAGGAACCAAAACCACAATTAAGAGTCATTTTAGACACATTAGAGAAATCAACTAAAGTCAGGTTCTGCTGGAAAATGTTTTAATGCTTTTTACCCCCTTAAGATTTTCTACTTTCTAATAATAGTACAAAGGTACTATCTGAGCATCAAATAATCTGTTCAGTTCTACTTATACATCCAAACTGCAGATCTACCCTGGATGTCCAGAATTACTTAATTTTTCTTCCACATTAATAGGCATTGGGAGGCTGATATTTAGAAAGTTTCTAAGAGCTTAATGCTCTGCAATGATACAAAGGGGTATATATATTGTACCCTCTTTTAAGAGTTAAAAAAGTAATAATTTTTCATGCTGTTGCTTAAGCTGCTTTTTGGGTTGTATGTTTGTTTTTACTTCTCATTTTGACAAACTAAGTTCCGAAGTAAGTTTTCCTTGGAGGTTCTCAATTTTTTTAGGAGAAAGAAGAAACTAGAGAAGAAAAGGAAATGTCATGAAGAAAGAAGATACTGTTTTATTTAAAGGAATCTGCTCTCAGTGACTAGTGAAGGCTAAGCCATGTAAGATATGGCTCTATTTTCACACAGAATGGAGTCCAGCCATACTCCTGACACTCGCTCTGTTGTACCAAACTTATCACTTATTCTGTGTTATGCTGAAAACAACTTCAGCCAGATTTGACTGTAGTAGCATTGTCTTTTCCAGGTCTGTGGTTTGGACTTACTCCTGAAACAGCGTAAGTACAGACTTCCACACCACATCACAGTACTGCATTTATTTCCTAAGGCTCAATTTCAACAGCAATAAATCAGGTTTTTGGATTCAAGAGATTAGACTTTAACTCTCGAGTATCAATGATAAGGATTTCCCTAGGTATTAAACTAGAGTGAATTTCTCATTTTAACTGCTCAGCCCTAGGAATTTAATTGTCTCTGCCAAGGTTTTGAATATATCATGTGCTCTTTTGATAATATTCTGAAAAACAGAAAAGCACATTAAAGAAATTGCTCTCTGTGCAGGCAGCAAAACAGTGAATCTGCTTTGAGAATGGCTAGATATAATATTTTAGATATAGATATCAGGACTACATGCAGGACTATATGCAACGGTACATGCTGTCTGAGGACTTGCAATCTCGTTTAGCTTCAAGACAAAGAAAATGACAGAAAAAAGGTGAAAGATATAAAATCAGTGCCAATGGAGAATATTTTCTAACTTGTTCCTTTCAGATTGGTCATGTGGGAGAAGAAACATGTCCTACTCCCCATACCCCACTTGGTATTCCCTTGGGAACTACCACAGTGGGCTCTTAAATCCTTTGCCCTGCTTGCTCCACCCCATGTGCAGCCTTGCCTCTCCTCTGACAAGGAGCATTTTTGGAACAGACAGGGATATAGATTAACTTATCCTCTGCTGACAGAAGATGTAGTCCTCAGGAAGACAGTTAAGACTTTTCATCTTTCCATATCAGGTACTGCTGCCTGTGGCTACAGACAAGAACCTTGACCTGTCAATATTTTCTTTAGGTTGGTCAACTCTTTTTAAGCGTGTATTACTTTAATCTTTTTTTAAATAGTACTTCTTACTCAGCAAAATCCAGGTAAGACTACACATTAAGGTTCCTGTTTCTTTTTTTCCAGCATCTTTGCTTGTTTGAACTGTTCAGGGAAAACTCAATGTTTGCAGCACTTCAGACCACTGGAAAAAAACCCCTCAGGCCTCATGGGCCCTGCACCCTTATGCGAGTGCCCCAGGGTGGCGGGATCTGTCTGTTCCGCCTGCCTACTTGCATTTAGGAGCTCACTACAGTATTTTTTCCATCACTATGTTTTTTCCATAGACTGCCAGTGATGCTTCCCATTTATTTGATCTATTGACAGCCTTTAGAACTATACTGCTTTATACACTGCTGCCAGCTGATGCAGCAGAGATTCTTACTCTAACAGCAACTTTTACCTTTACTTTTGCAATGATAACTTCAGGACAAATATAGATTTAAAATAATTAGCCTTAAAATACCTTAACTGAGTATCTTTTGCAGGAAGAGAATGTACAGTAGCAAAAATACTGGTTCTTAGACAGATCTGGACCACAACCATAAAAATTATACAACACAATGTAGCCTTAAAAGCTCCCTTCACATCTTCAGTAAAAGGCATGAAATTATCTTCTTGAAAGGAACTCAAACCTTTAAGATTAGTCAGTGGCACAACAAGGATACTTTATCAGTTGCATACAGTTTTTACATTATAAAAATGCTATTTGTGAATCCATGCTATAATGATGTTAACTAGTCAAAATCAGCTATGACTTTTTTTTTTCTGTAACAGGAATACCCAAAAAGATTCAGGAAGAATTACATGCCTAAACCAGTGATTTATAAGGCTGCCACTGACTTGACTATTGGTACTAATTAGTGACTATTAAGCCGTGTCAGAACAAAGTATAAAATTTCTACAAAACACCTTCATGAGCTTCAGACTGTAAAAACAGCTGCCTGTAGAATAATGGTGAGGCACAGGAGAGGAAAATCCACACAATGCCAGAGAGGGCTCTGCACGGAGTGTGTCATACCTGGTTTTCCCGTATTTCAGATGCCAGCATCCATCACAGGAATTCTGCCTACAACAGTCTCTACTCTTCAGCAGTCTACCTATCACAATACTTGGTGTTCACAAGTAAATGTCACCTGTTGAATGCAAGAGGCATGCCTCAATTACTGTTCGGTGGGCTAAGCGGCTAGGGTCAAAGTCTGGAGATGACAACTTCAGGGAGAGTTCTAGGATTGTCTCAGCAGTTTCTCAGGAAAAAGCATACTGACAAGTCTTGATGTCCATTTAAAAAAATACTTGATTTCTGATTTCTTCCAGTTCCTGACTTCACCAGTGGAAGTATTCCGTCTCTTTAAAGAGCTACTGTTCCCATTACATACAGTAGGATCACACTGCTGGAGGTCACCAGCAGCCTGGCTTTAAACCTTGTACAGAAGTTTAGTTTGCAAGAACTAAGTAAAGCCGCAGCAACCTTCCTTTCAGAGACCAAAGACATAATGGTCCTCAGAGAAGACTAACTCCTTAAGCAGCAACCAAAAGCAAGGAGAAGAATAGTCAGAAATATGTAAGAAAGAAATTAGGGAAGATGAGAGCAAGAGTGAAAGTCAGACAAACAGGAGGTGAGAGTTGACAAAGCAAGGCTGAGGGGGATATGGCATGTATGAATAAACAAAAAGGGAAGCTGACACAGCCAGAAGTGACTAATACTTTAAAAAAAATGAGTGAGAGACTGCTGGGGACCATGAAAGAAAATCCTGTTTTGGTGGGCAAAAGTGAGCAATGTTCCTAAATCTGACAGATGTGTAGAGAGAAGCTAGACTCTGAATATATTTGAGACCAAAGGCAACATCTGGGATATGCTTAGACTTGAAAGGAGTTAAAAGCATGAGCTGTAATGGATTAAGATTCAAACATAACCGTCTAGCACCTGTCCAGTTGTATTATAAACCTAAACAACAGTGGTTATTAAAATAACTGTGAAAACTGGATGAAGAATGATTGAATAGTTTGGGTTAGAAGGGATCTTTAATGGTAATCTAGTCCAACCTCCCTGCAATAAGCAGGGACATCTTCAAGTAGATCAGATGGCTGACACTGATCAGCATCCAACCTGACATTGAATGTTTCCATGGATGGGGCATCTACCACCTCTGAGTAATGTGTGCCAGTGTTTCACACACTTTTTAAAGAACTTTCTTCCTTATATCTAGTCTGAAGAAGCTACAAGACATTTTCCTTGGACAAACAAAAGAGGCAATCTTTTTGGTTGTATACCTCCAAGCTTCTTATTTTCCCAACTCTGTTAGAGACTCAAGACACACATAAATAAACCTTTGCCTACTATTAGTTAAGGAAAAGATATAGAATATACAGACAAATAAATATACACACTTCAGTTCTTACACAGTAAGCTGTATGATGAAAAATATTCCAACCACTGAATGACCTGCTTGCTTTTTGAATCTTACTACTAACCTATTAAACGTCTCCAAACCATGCAAGATGTTCAAAACAAAATTAAAACAACTTTCTAAACATATTTCCTTCCTTTATTCTAAAAGTGAAAGGGTTTCACTGACTTATTAAAAGCAAAGAAAACATACTTAGTTTCAGCCAGTGCTAAAAAACAAACCAAGCATGACAGTAATTGGGGGGAATGCAAATGCGTATGCTGATCCTCTCCAAGTGTTATAATTTAAAAATTAAAACATCTCATTTTACAGCACAGAAAAAAATCACTCAGTCTATTTATAGAAATCTGTAAAGTTACTTTCTCTCTCACTTTTTGTCTAGACTAGATAGAAGTCATTGTGGAATGTGTTGGCCAACATATTCTGACAATTGTAGTGAAGAAAAATCTAGCTGACATAAGACACCAAGTCTTTAAAGAAAAAAAGTCCAAGCTCCAATTTAATTAAGGTAAGACATGCTTAAGGATAATACAGACAAAGCAATACAATCTTCTCAAATACATCAAAATACACCAACTAATAATGTAATCATTTTTCTTCAGTTAAGGCCTCAAATCTCAGCTTTACAGATAGAAAAACATTAAATACTTCAAATATTTTAAAAACATATTTGCAAATTGAAACAAATACAACATGATGCTTTAAAACATTCTATTGGCATTTATTTGAATAGTCTTCATAACTAAGAGCTCTACTTGCCATGATTAATGCAGCCAATCCAAATATGTCAAAAGTATTTATGCCATACCATATTATCATATATACTAAGCCTATAAATTATACACAGAAAAAAAGTCTGAATTTTCTCACAGTAACCATGAGACTCATTTATGATATCCACTGTATGAACAGTCCACTACATGAGCTGGCATGGTTTCCATTTCATGATGCAATGAGCTAACCTTCATAAACAGAGCATGAAGCTTTCCTGTTCATGTACATGCACAATTGGAAATTAGTTTCCATACAGGTCACAAACACTTCATGCAAATTAACTTCTGAAATTTCTTGCATTTTTTATTTTTCAAATCATTATTAGAAGTAATACTTTGCTGTGTTTACTAATTACTTTATCAGTATGTAAGTTATTCCAGTAAAAATGTACTTTTGGAAGTGTCTGCTGGCAAGAATAAATGCTGTCCCCGCCCCACCTTTGTCATAATGTACTGTTGAGTACCTGATCAGTACTAGAATTCAAGCATTCTGTAAATACAAGGAAAATAAATGTGCATACCACCTTCATGCAGATGTATTTAAACGTTTCACAAAATAAATTAATCTTAATTTCTGGTCAACAGCACTTGAAAACTCTACTTCACTATTTAACCTTGCTGCTCTTAATAAATAACTAGGAAAGGAAATAATTGTAGACATACCAGAATCAGAGCTGTTTAACTTTTGTCCTTCCATAACACAGATGGCACCTATGGAAAATATGTTTTTCCATAATATAATGAAGCCAGCTAAGTACTTAGACAAGTGCAGCACACTGCAAAACCATGTCCAAGATCACTGCTGAACAGAACACAGCTTACTCAAATGAGGACAGCTAAGCATGTAAAGGGATATTTGGCTGAATCTAAGCTGTGTTTGTTCAGGAAAATTTTTCAGGAATAGGTAAAAAATCCCAAATCTTTCCTCTTTAGATGTCCTTTCAAAACCCCACGGTTTACATGTTTAGAAGTTGATTAAAAATTTTCCCCACAAAAATCTTAAACTGACCATCAATAAATCCCCAGAAGATACCAATTAGAAACCCCTTCCAGTAGCTTGGCTGACTAAAACTTCATGATTAAAAAGAACAAAGGGGAAACAAAGAAAACAAACAAAAACCCCTCCCATCACTGGAGACATTTAATTTCATTTTTTCATCCCTAGTTTTAGGGGACTAGAAAAAGAAATCCTTGCAGGAGCAGGGTAAAATAGATTTATTTCTTATTGAGTTCATCTTATATTTTTCCCAAAGCAGCTAGAATAGAAGAATAGCTAGAACCGACTACCTCTGTTTTTCTTTAAAAAAAAACCAAACCAACAAACAACAAAACAGTTACATTTTAGTGATGATAAATGAATCAAAGGGTATCAGATTTGCACACTTCAGACACCTTGGGGGGAAGGAATAGAACATAGTTCGTGACTGCAATCAAGGACTACAGCATTCTAATCAAACCTATCCTAAATTGTGTAGTAAGTCCAAAAAATCTGTTACTTTTTCAATATTTCATCTTTAATGTATTTGTGGTGCTGATATGAGAAATGTTCTACTTCCAGCCCGAACTACAGATATGATACAAGCAGAGAAAATTAAACTCAGTTGCTTAGAGATACTGGCAAGCTGACCAGCAAGCAAGGATTTAAACACCTTAATTTTTTCAGATGCTACAGAACAAGCAAGATTGGAGTAGTATTTGAAATGTTGGGTTAGCAAAAAACCCAAATGAAGAGACAATACTAAAACTAGGCAAAGGGGATAAGGGCAAGACATAGGATAGCTAAATAATCAGTAAGAATAATTCTTCTTCACATACTGTAAAAGAAAAAAAAAATAAGTTCACGTTGGAAAAAGGGAGACTTGGATTTACACCTCATTTAGTTCATCTACCCCCTCCCCAGCCAAATAGGTAGATCAGCAGAATACAAATCACGAAAAGTGACTGCTAGTACTGATAACATGAACTAAACTGATCAGAATATTGTCAAAAAGGGAATATTAAGCACTATACAGAGTAGTGAGAATGTCTTATTTCCTTCAGATGGTACCTCAGACAGCACTTTGTTGAATGGGGGGTTAATTTCATCTCGTTGCAATCTTTCTTGCTGAAGTAAATTGTAATAGTTATAACTGCTGAAGGACACGAGGGGGAAGGGAAGCCTGGGACATGTCAACTGGCTGTCAGAGAGGCTGCTAGAAAAAATAAGTGAGCTGCTGATAGATAAAGAAGGAGGAGAAGGGGGATAAGAAAGGCTGCTGTGGGAAAAAATGTTACTAACTGTCATCAAATTTGTCTGTTTAACTTCTCAAACCTTTAGACAAGCAAATAATCTACTAATATTTAAACAGTATTTTCATGTTCTCTTACCACTGCGGTTTGTAAGACCACTCAAATCTATCACTTGAGTAATTCTGTACAGATTATAAGAAAGAACAGACTATTCTAGAAAGGAATGGCTATCCCAAATTTCTTCCTGCTCAGAAAGGCACACAATAAATCAGGAATCATCTCCTGTAAGATATGATGCAAGCAAAGCTGTGGATCCCATGGACTCTGGGAAGAATGTAGACCACAGAGAAGAACAAAGTTGAAAGGGATAAAAGTGTCAATTATGTTGAAATGTGATATTTTGTAAAATAAAACAACTTCAAACAGACTGTTACTTAATCCCACTTCTGGAATGGAATGCAAGCTTCCCCCCTGCCCTGCAACACATGTACTGCAGCACCCTGTTACTTTACCCTAAAACATCTAAATGCATATAACAACAGCAGCAAACCCAACTGACAACACTAGGTTCATTTCCTATCCACAATACATTGTAAATGCAAGTACCAGACACTTTGCGAATAAGCTTCCAAGAAATCTAGTTGAGTCTTTGCACATGATACCCCAGCAGAAAGAGGCAGCTTGTCTCTTGCTGTACTCAATCTGATTTCCCAGTAATGTGCGTTGGGCCAGAAAGCATACATGCATTAAATTAGCAGCAAGTGTTTAGATCCTGACATTCCTGGAAAATGATTCAGACTTTTGAATAAAAGTGCTTAGAAGAAAAAAAAAAGAAAGAAAAAAAGAAAAGAATAGCTTTGAATACATTTACTGAAAAAAAAAGTCTTCCTAGTACTCGCTGGGCTTTGCTGAGAGAAAGTCTTTGCAGTGTTATAATCTTGTAACCAACAGAGGCTATTCAAAATGGGCAACACAGCTTAGAAAAGAAGTGAAAGAGACTTTTTATAACGCCAGGAAAGCTACAGCAGTAGAGACACATGGCACTCTTAATGAGCTTTTCAATACTCTTGCTGGTTATAAAACATAAAGAAAACTGCAGCCATTTTCTCAGCAGAGAAAAATGCACTGCTTTTATTTAAGCTATATAAACAACTTCTCTTTAGAAACCAAATTGGTGTGTTAAGTTTTATAGAGATTTTGATAGGAAGGCTTAACATTAAAAATATCATATGCCATGATTTGATTGCTCCCTAGTTCCACATTAATATCACAAATGCCATACTAAAACTGAGAAAAACAAAGCATTCCCATTTCCACCCTCCGCTCCCTCCTCCCACAGCCGCCTTACTACAGTGAAAAGCAGAAAAAATTTTCATATATGCATATACGCACACACACTCTTAATAAAATATGCACCACCATTCTTTGCTGTGATTTTCAAAGGTACCGTACCACATCGGTTTCCATTACACTCAATAAACACCTACCTCTGAAAAGAAAAATTTAAAAAATTGCACAACCATTCTCAAATTCCTTAGTAAAAACTGTCTCTTACAGAATCAGTAGCTCAACACAGTGGACCATTTCCATCTGGTCCATCCTTGGAATACACAGTATTCCTTGGATTTTGACAGACTCCCTCTACATTCTCCACGTCCTTGATCAGACCTTGGTATCCCTCATGGCATTACTGGAACAATTTCAGAATGATCAGATGAAGATGGTGAATAATTCTTAAGTTTTGTATCCTTAGCAAAATAAAAGCTATTAACCTTTTTTTTCCTCTTTAAGAAAGATATCCTCACCTGTTCAAGTGTCAATAGACAGAAGAGCTGCCAGAGCTTTCTTCTCCCAGTTTTCACCACTTGATACAGAAACCAACTGCTCTGCTCTCCATAAATGACAGAAGTCTCAGGAGCATAACAAACCAATGCAACTAAATATTCCACAGTCCCTTCTCATCTTCTATGGATTCCAAAGGATACAAATATGGGGCTGAGATGTGGGAAGCACAAAGCAAGAGGCTTCTCTTCCACAGGTTCTGGTTGCTCCTTCTCAGTACTCTATAGATTAATACTGTCGCTACCACTCCAAGTTCTTTGATCATAACACACTAATAAGGAAAAAAGTAATATCCTCCCACACTGGGCTAACTGCTCATCACATTTACCACAAAGTTCATTTCTCCTGGACAAAGCAAAGGCTGGGACAGATGGAAGGGGTAATGTTAAGGACCAGCTGCAGCTCCTTAATCCTGGATATTTTGTTGGAGTGTCATATCAGACTATGAAACACTGAACTGCCTCCTTGGCACGCAAACTATAAGCTATAGTATAAGCTTACCATAAAGCTGTAAGAACTGGTATTGCAGAGTCTAATCTTATTAGTAGGTTTGTTTTTTTTTTAATTCTCTTTTGTAAGATAAAAAACACAATACCACTCAGTATTTAAACCTTCCCTTATTTCCCTGCAAGAACTGCGTAATCTTAAAACTAAAACGTAAAGGAAGATACACCAGTTTTTACATAGAGCTTTCATACGTTCCCAGAACTCTTTTACATTTCAGAAATACTTTTTATTTTCCTATTCTAAAGTTTACGTTCATATGATGGACATCTTTTATAAAGCTTTAAATATAAGTAAAACAAATTCTTTTAAGAAAACACACTGAAATATCACGTACGTTTATAGAACAGTGTTGTTCATTTTATCTCCTCTTTGGTGTATTGCCTTAACTGTATTACCTATTCAAAACAATGCAAACAGCAAACATTTTTGAAGATTTTAAAAACTTTTGTTCATTTACAAAAAAGATTATTTTATTTTTCTAAAAAAGTATTTGGGCCACTGATATACAGAGATCAGCGATGTACTTGTGAACTTCTAGAGGAAAACTGCTGCCCAACCTCCCTGCTGACCCAGGAGACTTCACATATGGATTTTTACATTAAAAGCAATCTACTGAAATTAAGGAAGCATATTTAGGCACCGTGAAACTAACTTGGAGAGCTGGGAGTAAACTAAGCTACAAAATGTCAAATGTGAAAGCAGCACTGAGTTAGTTCTTTGGTTTCTTGCATCATAGCCTTCCTACTTCCTATACAGAAAGTTCTGGGGAAAAAATTTTATTATAAGGAAGAAACCAGTAATTCTAACAGAGGAGCACTGGGTTTCACCACTGGCTCTTTTACTGTCCTAAAAATGTCTTTTAAATGCAATGTTCAGTTAGCTAAATCAGAAAGTTTCCCAAATATCATATGCATAACTGTGTTTCTAAAGCAGCTTGTGTGGTATTTGATTTCTAAATAAGATCTTAATTTTCTTAGGAGTCCAAGTGCTTACAATAACAGAATTAATTAAAAACACTGTAACTGTTTCTCTAAACTGCTATGCATGGAAAACCAATATTTAATTCCCCTTAAAATCAAATGTTTAATTTTGTGTTTATTCTTAAGAATATGAGCTACATCATGTCATGTAAAGATATCAAATCAACAATTTAACTATAAGCAGAAAAAATAATAAAATATATCTAATTTCAGCTACAGATTAACATCTTAAAAGCTGAAACATTATGCTGATAGGTGAAAAGATTTGATGAGAACACCTCAAGCACTGAAGTCCAAATTACTGTAAGAAGAGGAGCTATCTCAGCCAATGAGACTACACACACAGGATCACAGAATGGTAGGGGTTGGAAGGGACCTCTGGAGATCCTCTAGTCCAACCCCCCCACAAGAACACAGGATTTGATACAGCCCCACACCTTGCTTCAAAGGTTAGCAATACTAAAAGTAATTCTTCATTTAAAAAGTTAGTACTTCTGGGACAATGGCAACTGTTCCCAAGCAGCCTTAGTAAATAAAAAGCAGCAATCTTTTGTATTTGACTGCAGTCACCAAGCAGCGACTAACACTGATATTTTCAGGACTACAAGCTATGTTGTTTAAAAGATACATATCTTACAGACCTAGTAATATTCACGTCTACAGATATAAAAGGGAGCTTAGAAAGCCTGTTTGCCAAACTACACCTATTATGAGGCAGGACCACATCGTCTGCCTCAGCTCACTTTGATCATCCTTTCCCTGTTATACTACCTGGACCTTAATTCTCTCTGCTCGAGAAAAACAGCAGGCCACATGCATTTGCTTTGCAATGTCCAAAGCAAGAGGATCTCTTGTTGATTTCACTGATCTATTAAAAATGCCTTACAATTTCTCAACCTTCCTAAGAGATCTTGAAAGGCCTTCCTTTCTTCAGGAAACAAATTTCAGCAGATATCAGATGAATGCATGACAACCATCTAACCAGCCTGCAGATTTAGGAATCCACATGTAGGCTGAGAAGATGCCTGCTCACACACACACACACACACATAGCAGTTTAAATGACGCTAAAGAAATTACTACAGCAGCACTGACACAGTGCTCATTTGCCTGTTTAACTAGGTAGTACCAAAGCATGGTAAATACCTTAAGTACAAGTGATAACATTTGCAGTGCCATTTATTTGCTCAGCTAGTGGATACCATAAGAACCAAGGCTGTGTTAACATTCACACAGAACATCTCTGCTGCTGGGGAGCACAGTGATAGATTTGCTTGCCTTGATGACTCAGAGCTCAGATGCACAAGAGCTCAAACATTTTAACAGGAAATTCTGCGGTGACCATCCACAATCTTAGGCTCAGGTACAAATCCCATAAAACATGCTTTTATTGAAAATGTATTATATAAGCCAATATCTGATTCCTGTTTTCAGTTTCCAGGAAGGATTTGGGATGGTAATGTTACAATTCATACTTATTTTTGTTTGTGTCTTGGGAGCACAGTCAAAGGAGAAAATAATGGTAAGACTGAACTGTGTCCCTACATCCAGTTAACTTGGAAACATTAAGTAAAAGTTTCAAAGAACACTATTCTGACATTTAAATTTGTTATTTCTTCTATTTTTTAGGCTATCAGCTACTTCAAGTCACCACTGTCCACAGAACTCTGCACTACTAGAGAGAACAACAGTCCTATTTGTTTATCACTATAGACCCTTCTGTTTTGCTACGTAGAGCACAAAGTGATAGGGACGGCCACACACGTCTTTCAGCTGTGTTTCTCTGGACATCCATCCTGATAGCAGCTGCTGATATTAAAAGCATGAAGCAAGCTGTAGCTGACTTAGAAGCTCGGTAAAAAGATAAATAAACGAATGAAAACATAAGCTCCCCACAGTCACTGCAAGAAATATTTAGGGAGCAGGTTAATCTCCTGTGATTTTTGAGGAATCAGCCACTAGATGGCAGAAAAATGCAGTTTAATTTTCTCATAATTATGAAGAATTCACCCAACAGATCTCTTACATCTCAGGTAACAGGTAATATGATCTCCCAAGCAATGTGAGATAAAAGATGATAGTAAAGCTGATAATCTTTCTTGCCTAGTATATGTGCTACATTGACTTTTTCTCCTCTGCTGTAAAACCCAAAGAGCGTTTAAATGTTTGAAAACTCAAGTATTAAAAAATACCCCACTCCTAGTTTTCATTATTCTCGAAAGCACAGCATAACAGAAGTTGGGCCGATCTTGTCAGAGCTGTTCTGTTACCACACCATCACTCTGTTCAATACTAAAAGGACAGAATATGTGGATAAATTCTTTCAAGATTCAGGTACATAATAGTTGATTTTCACGCAAGAATTATGTGAAGAAGACTGAAGCAGGGAGTATATAAAAAAAGTCCAGAGAGTTTCACAGGAAATAACATATGAAAAGCAAAATTCCGAGTTTTCACAGAAAACTTGCAATTTAAATATTATTTTAACAACAAAAATGGCAAGGTTCGTTTTAATGAAATTATATGCATGTCTTGAAACTTCATACCTTTGCATTACTTCTGAAAAAAAATTATACTGTAATAGTTTCACTGTTAAAAAATAGTTTGCAGTACCCACTTGACCATTTTTGTTTCATTCCTATGGCCTTTTCTATGTGTGCATTTCCTTACTCCGTACATATTTACTCTTTCCATAAGTTTTTTTTCCTCCCCTTTAATGGTCATCATTCTTTAATATCCTTAATGGGTACTTCAACTACTACATGAAATGAAAGTGGACAGTCTCATTTTTTCTACATTTCAATTTTTTTCTGTTCCCTATTCCCACCTTTTAAAAAACCCCAAAACTATAGTTCAAAACAAAATACTTCCAAAACTATGAACATATCATGAGCAAGTGCTACGACCATTGTAGCAACAAATAGAAAACCTACACAAACCAAACAGGTTTAGAGTGATTCACTCAGCTCCCTCACGCAGATCTTACATATACTGTATTAGCACAGAGATCTTAACAAACGTTACTTTAAAACAAACCTATTTTATTTTTACCTATCTAATAAAAAGATTAGGATTTTCTTTTTAACAGATCGAACTTCTTTTTACCATCACAAAAAACCTCAACAAACATCAGTACAGTTAACCTTAGTGTACTGTTCACCCTACTTTCACATAACTGCAAGTGTCACTGATAAAATTCTAGCTTAATCAAAGGAAAGCAAAGGAATTTTTGCTGAGATCCTACCTGCAAACTCATAACACGAATTTACTTTTTCAGATGGCACTGATATGGCAAAAGGGAGTCAGACTGCAAGGCTTGGGTAGGAGAGCAAGCCATCCTTACTGCACCAAAACCCAAGTCTAACATTGTGAAAAGTAAGCAAAAATCACAATATGATTACTGGCCTTTCCTCAACTCCCCCCAAATAAAATGCTGTTGAAAAACACACAAAACCAGAAAAGATCAAGACGGGAAGCAAATTGTGTTTTGTCTTGAGTAAAAACAAACAAACAAAAACTTATACTGAAAAAATACCGAGCTAGAATTTTCAAGGCTTCTTTGGAAGTTACAGAATTGTTCTGCAGTGAATCAGCCATTAAACTGGGAAGAAACATACCTAAGCAGAATAGCTGATAGATAGTCTGAATAAATCTGACAGAATACAGCTGAAATTCCTTTTGAACTCCACTTAAGCACTCTTCAAAGAAAAGCACTTTCAACACTAGTGCCATAGGAAGAGTGTGCTGTAAAAATTAAGTATAATTCACATAGCTAATAAAAACTAAAACACATAGAGACACATTTTAGTCATGTTTTTAGGTGAAATCGAAGTTTTAGATATCAAGCTTGTACTGCATGAGGATGGCTCTAAACTGTGTTAACTTCAGCATCAATTTAATGTCTTGAAATAAGTTAATGAAATGACTGAGTACTAAAACAAATTTGGTTTACAGACAGTTCCATGAATAATGTGATGGATGGTTTACTGCTTAGTACTTAAAATTACGTGAAAACACGTTTACTAAGAAGTGCAGTAAGTTACTTACTGAAGTAAAAGCCAGAAGTTCCTCTTCAGTTAATTTGTGTATTGGATTGTTCTTTTGGAAGTCTATACTGTAAAGAAAAAAATAAAATAAACCAATGCTGACTTAATATTTAGAATACCACTATGCAGAACACATTCTTCAAACTTGCAGAAATCAAAAGGACATTCTGGAAAACGATTACAATGACAAATGGCAGTATGGTATGTGCTAAAGGCATAGACCTAGGAGCAGTCACAGAAAAAAAGCAGCATTGAAGGGACCAAGATATTTTAGTAGTGCCTTTCCAAGGCCTTCCCAAACTGAAACATCTTGCTCAGTTTAAGCTTATGGGAATAACAATTTTTCAAATCCTTAACAGTTTAAAATCCATCTTCTGTTTTTCCAGAGATATGTTTTCAATTAAAATTCTATGACTAATTAAACACAGATTTGGCAAAGCAAAAACCCACTAATGTTCAAAAAGTGATGAAGGGTAATCTCAAACAAAACACCCTCTTTCTAGTCATTTAAGGAATACGGCCACAGGAGTCCATCTCTCACTAATCAGCACTACCAATGGCTTGTGGTACACAAAGGAGAAAACCATAAGAATACACAGAGATGAAAATTGAGATTATTTTATTCACAGTTGGACATGTTTACAGAAACGATAAAGAAATTTGGTTTATAACACTACATGGGTAGATGCTCTCCTTAGACAACAGCCCACTGCCATTTACAAATAGACTACAAGAGCTACCTCCAAGTGGCACAAAGAGGAACAAGGCTACAGTTCAAGCTCCTGGTGAAAACCAAAGTTATCAAGTGAAAAAATAACCTAAATAAATCATATCACAGAGTATGGATCATCACCAGACCTACATAACTGCTATACAGAATCACAAAATGATTTAGGTTGGAAGGGACCTTAGTCTAAATCCCTTAGGATTTAGTTCCAAGCTCCCTGCCATGGGCACAGACACCTTCCACTAGATCAGGTTGCTCAAAGCCTCATCCCAGCTAGCCTTGAATGCTTTGAGAGATGCTTCAATCCACTCCTTGCATAGACTGTGTTTGTGCCTGGGATTTCCCTGACCCCCATGCAGGACCTTGCACTTGGCCTTGGTAAACTTTGTGACATTTTCACAGGCACATATTTCAAGCCTGTCAAGGTCCCTC